>JAKSZT010054523.1:929852-1063442 GCA_026826555.1 Tolypeutes matacus
GGGAGGCGTGGAGCTCCAGGTAGACGTGGGAGGCGTGGAGCTCCAGGCTGATCTGGTGGCTGAGGGCGGCCTCTGGGTCCTGGATGTAGTTCTGGTGCATCTGCGACAGGGACGTGGTCATCCTGGCACGCGGCTGAGGAGAGGCGGTGGCACTGGAAGGGTGGAAGGTGGTTGGGAGTGGCTGGCCGACACCCCGTTCCATTCCAGCACTGTTCAAGTAGGAAACCATGGCAAATCTCCGCAAAGACGTCTCTAATACACTTTTCATTTTAGAATATGTGATGGTTAAGCTAATGTGTCAACTCCACCAGGTAATGGTGCCCGGTTGTCTGGTCAAGCAAGCACTGGGCTAATTGTAATACAAGGGCATTCCATGGACTTTAATCATCAGTGAGCTGATTGCATAGAGGGCTGATTACACGGACAATCAACCAAGGAGATTACTGTCAGCAGTGAGTGACGCCTCATCCAATCAGGCGAAGGCCTTAAAAGGGGAAGTGATTTCAGCATTCAGGGAGAGAATTCCCAGCTCCCCTTCAGACAGGCAGCATCTCCTGGGAACTCATCAAGGACCTTCATTGGAGCCCCTGGTTTGCAGCCTGCCTGCAGAACCTGGACTTGTGCATCCCACGGTCACGTGAGAGAATCTTTTAAAATCTCATACTATTTACAGGTATCTCCTGTTGATTCTGTTCCCTAGAGAACCCTGACTAATACAGAATAGTTTTCAGATTTACGGAAAAACTGTGAAGGTAATTCAGAGTTCTTGTATACCTCACTCCTAATTGCCTTATTATTTTATTATTATTTTGAGGTACCAGGCCGGGGATTGAACCCAGGATTCCTTTGTGGGAAGTCGGCACTCAACCACTGAGCCACATCGGCTCTCCTGAGTTGGTTGTTTCATTTTTCTCATTTGTTTGCTTGTTGTTTGCTTTTGTTTTTAGGAGGCACCAGGACCTCCCATGTGGGAAGCAGGTGCTCAACAGCTTGAGCCACATCTGCTCTCCTTTTTTTTTTTTTTTTTTTTAAATTTTTTTTGTGGTAATATATACAACATAACACTTGCCATTTTAGCCACTTTCAGGTATACAATTCAGTGGTGTTAATTGTATTCATAATGTTGTGCTACCTTCATCATCATTCGTTGCCAAAATCCTCTATTATTAACATCTTATATTGGTTATGGCACATTTGTCACAATTACTAAACCAATATTGATACATTATTATTTGTAATGCCTTTTTTCTACTTTTTTAAAAAAAATTTAGAGCAGTTGTAGATTTGCAGAAAAAAAACATTCAGAAAGTACAGAGTTCCTATGTATCCCAATAAATACACCCAGTTTTCACATTATTAGCATTTTGCATTGGTGTGATTCCTTTGTTAAAATTGATGAAACAATATTATTATAATTATGTTATCAACTATATTCCATAGTTTGTGCCAGGGTTCATTCTTTATGTTGTGCAGTTCTATGGGTTTTGTTTTGTTTTTAAAGATTTTTATTCTGTTAACATATAAACAACCTAAAACTTCCCATTTTAACCACGTTCAAGTGTACAATTCAGTGCTGTTAATTACCCTCACAATGGTGTGCTGCCATCGCCACCATCCATCACCAAAACTTTTCATGACCCCAAACAGAAACTCTGTAGCCATTAAGCACTAACCGCCCATTCCCCACGCCCACTCCCACCCTACCCCTACCCTTTTTTTTTCCTACAACGGACATGTCCGTATTTTTATAATGATGGCGAAACAAATGACTTCTTAAGAAGGCAGGAGGAGAAGCAAACAGCAGAAGGGAAAAAAACCACAGCAATTATGCAATTGCATCATTAAGGGATTAAAAATTCTTCCAAGTTAAACAATAATTGCTTTCTCCCAATAGCCCTGCAAAGAAGCAGCACAGACACTGTCCATCTAATGTTGACGATGGGGAAACTGAGGCTGGAGGCTGTTGATGGTTCCAGGGCACAGAGTGAGCCAGGACCTGAGCTGAAGTCTCTGGGCCCTGCCATTGGGCTCCTGCCACCGGGCTGAGGGCACTGTGTACAGGGGACATTTGTGAAATGTCTGCCAGCCCAAAGCCACCTCTCCTCAGCCTGCCCAGACCCAGAAGGGGTCCCCTCTTTGCTGTGTAGGGTGAAGCAGCCCTGTGACTTCTGGCCACAGATGCTTTGGACCATGGAGGGGTGACCAGAGTTACTTCCCTTAGAATCTGGAATTGGATACTGGAGAAAGAGAAAGATGAATGAGAGACAGAGAAGGAAAGAGGCTTTTTTCATGCACGCGGTAACCACGTTGGTCTGTGTCTTGGGGAACAGGGCACAGTGGTCCGCTGGCACACAGCAATGAGGAAGAGACACAGAGAGGGACAGAGGTGAGAGAGGGGTGAGCCTTCTCGCGCCTCCCTCCAGCTCTGCAAGTTCATGCCCTTTGGCCTGTAATAAACGCTGTCCTTTTAAACATTGAAAGTAGATGAGTTTGCTTTGAATTACAAGGCCTGGGTTCAATATCCGGTATCTCCTAAAAAATAAAAAAAGTAGATGAGTTAACATCTGTTACTTGCAGCCAAAAAACCAAAAACTAATAATTTGTTGATGCATGGATGTACCTCCCCTATAAAGACTCCCAAATTTAACTTTTTGGTATTCTAGAAGGAGGCATATCTCTCTTCACTTCATGTGTTTGCCATTATTATAATTATTTTTTTTTTTTTTATGAAGTACCAGGGAATGAACCCAGGACCTGAAACATGGGAAGCAGGTGCTCAACCACTCGAGCTACATCTGCTCCCCACCATTATTTTTTTCCGACTTTATTTTGAACATTTAATAATTGAAAATATAAACAATTAAAAACTAAAAAGTAAACACACATGAATAAATATATACATTTCTCAATTAAATATACTGGATACATATAAAATTTTTTTTGAATCAAACAATATGTTACACAATATATCTGGTTCATAGTAATGCATTCATAAAGTATTTGTCCTTTTTGTGTCTGGCTTGCTTCACTCAACATAATGTCCTCCAGGTTCATCCATGTTGCCATATGCTTTATGACTTCATTTCTTCTTACAGCTGCATAATATTCCATCATGTAACTAGACCACAATTTGTTTATCCATTCATCTGTTGATGGACACCTGGGTTGTTTCCAACTTTTGGCAATGGTGAATAATGTGGCTATGAACATCGGTGTGCAGATGTCTGTTCGTGTCACTGCTCTCAGTTCTTCTGGGTATATACCCAGTAGTAGTATTGCAGGGTCACATGGCAAGTCTATATTCAACTTCTTTAGGAACTGCCAAACAGTCCTCCATAGTGGCTGTACCATCCTGCATTCCCACCAACAGTGAAGAAGTGTTCCTATCTCTCCACATCCTCTCCAACACTTGGAGTTCTCTGTCTTTTTAATAGTGGCCATTCTAATAGGTGTGAAAGGATATCTCATTGTAGTTTTGATTTGCATTTCCCTAATCATGAGTGACGTTGAGCATTTCTTCACGTGTTTTTTTGACACTTGTATTTCTTCTTTGGAGAAATGTCTATTCAAATCTTTTGCCCATTTTAAAATTGGGTCATTTGTCTTTTTATTGTTGAGTTGTAACATCTCTTTATATATCCTGGATATTAAACCCTTATCAGATATGTGATTTCCAAATATTTTTTCCCATTGAGTCGGCTGTCTTTTCACCCTTCTGACAAAGTCCTGTGAGGTGCAAAGGTGTTGAATTTTAAGGAGGTCCCATTTATCTATTTTTCCTTTTGCTGCACATACTTTGGTTGTAAGGCCCAAGAAACTACCACCTACTATAAGGTCTTGAAGGTGTTTCCCTACATTTTCTTCTAGTTGTTTTATGGTCCTGGCTTTTATATTTAGATCTTTGATCCATTTTTTAGTTGATTCTTGTATCTTGTATAGGGAGTGAGATAGGGGTCCTCTTTCATTCTTTTGGTTATAGATATCCAGTTCTCCCAACACCATTTGTTGAAGAGACTATTTTTTTCCCTTTAGCATGGACTTGGTAGGTTTGTCAAAAACCAGTTGACTGTATAGGTGAGGGTTTATTTCTGGGTTCTCAGAACCAGAAATAGCACTAATCACTGTGTCTATCTTTATGCCAGTACCGTGCTGTTTTGACCACTGTAGCTTTGTAATAATTTTCAAGGTCAGGCAGTGAAATTCCTCCCATGTTGCTCTTCTTTTTTAGAATGCTTTTGGCTATCCGGGTGCACTTACCCTTCCAGATGAATTTGGTAATTGCCTTCTCTAATTCTGTAAAGTAAGCTGTTGGGATTTCGATTGATATTGCATTGAATCTATAAATCAGTTTGGGTAAGATTGACATCTTCACTATATTTATTCTTCCAATCCATGAACACAGGCTGTCTTTCCATTTGTTTAGGTCTTTAAAAATTTCTTTTAGCATCGTTTTGTAGTTTTCTGCATATAGGTCCTGTACTTCTTTGGTTAAAGTAACTCCTAGGTATTTGAGTCTTTTTGTTGCTATTGAAAATGGAATTTTCCCCCTGATTTCATCCTCAGGTTGTTCAGTACTAGTGTACAAAAACATTACTGATTTTTGCGTGTTGATCTTGTAACCTGCCACTTTGCTGAACTCATTCATCAGCTCAAGTAGCTTTGTTTTGTATACTTCAGGATTTTCTAAGTACAGGATCATGTCATCTGCAAACTTCCTCTTTTCCTATCTGGATGCCTTTATATATTTTTTCTTGTCTAATTGCCCTAGCTAGAACTTCTAGTACAATATTGAATAACAATGGTGACAGTGGGCATCCTTGTCTTGTTCCTGATCTTAAAGGGAAAGCTTTCAAACTTTTCCTATTGAGTATGATGTTGGCTGTGGGTTTTTCATATGTCTTTTATCATATTGAGGAATTTTACTTCTATTCCTATCTTTTGAAGTGTTTTTATCAAAAAAGGATGTTGGATTTTGTCGAATGCCTTTTCTGCATCTATTGAGATGATCATGTGTTTTTTTTCCTTCAATTTGTTAATGTGGTGTATTACATTGATTGATTTTCTTATGTTGAACCAGACTTGCATACCAGGAATAAATCCCACTTGGTCGTGATGTATAAGGTTTTTCATATGCTGTTAGATTCGATTTGCAAGTATTTTGTTGAAAATTTTTGCATCTATGTTCATTAGAGAGATTGGTCTGTAATTTTATTTTCTTGTAGAATCTTTATCAGGCTTTGGTATTAGGGTGATGTTAGCTTCATAAAATGTGTTGGGTAATTTTCCGTCCTCTTCAATTTTTTGTAAGAGTTTAAACAGGATTGGTGTTGATTCTTTTTGAAATGCTTGGTAGAATTCACCTGTGAAGCCATCTGGTCCTGGACTTTTCTTTGCTGGGAGATTTTTGGTGACAGATTCAATCTTCTTATATGTGATTGGTTTGTTAAGTTGTTGTATTTCTTGTAATGTCAGTGTAGGTTGGTTGTGCGTTTCTAGAAATTTGTCCATTTCATCTAAGATGTCTAGTTTGTTAACATACAGTTTTTCCTAATATCCTCTTATGATTCTTTTTATTTCTGTGGGGTCATTTGTAACTATCCCCCTTTCATTTCTGATTGTATTTATTTGCATCTTCTCTCTTTTTTTCTTTGTTAGTCTAGCGAGGGGTTTGTCAATTTTATTGATCTTCTCAAAGAACCAGCTTTTGGTTTTATTGATTTTCTCTATTGTTTTTCTGTTCTCGTTTTCATTTATTTCTGCTCTAATCTTCATTGTTTCTTTCCTTCTGCTTGCTTTGGGATTGGTTTGCTGTTCTTTTTCTAGTTTTTTTAGTTGTTCAGTTAAATCTTTGAGTTTAGACCTTTCTTGTTTTTTAATATATGCATTTAGGGCTATAAATTTCCCTCTCAAGACTGCCTTCGCTGTATCCCGTAAGTTTTGATACATTGTGTTCTCATTTTCATTTAACTCTATATATTTCCTGATTTCACTTGCAATCTTTTCTTTGACCCACCGATTATTTAGGAGTGTGTTGTTCAGTCTCCACATATTTGCGAAATTACTTTTTTCCTGTCTATTACTTATTTCTAGTTTCATTCCATTATGATCTGAGAAGGTGCTTTGTATAATTTCAGTCTTTTTATATTTATTGAGAGCTGTGTTGTGACCTAACATGTAGTCTATCCTGGAGAAAGATCCATGGGCACTTGAGAAGAATGTATAACACGCTGAGTTTGGATGCAGTGTTCTGCGTATGTCTGTCAGGTCTAACTTGTTTATCATATTGTTCAAGTTCTCTGTTTCCTTGTTGATCTTCTGTCTAGTTGTTCTATCTAATGATGTGAGTGGGGTGTTGAAGTCTCCAATGATTATTGTAGAAATGTCTATTTCTCCCTTCAGTTTTGCCAGAGTTTGTCTCATATATTTTGGGGCACCCTGGTTAGATGCATAGATATTTATGACTGTTATATCTTCTGGGTGGATCGTCCTTTTTATTAATATATAATGGCCTTCTGTATCTCTTATAACTTTTTGCATTTAAAGTCTATTCTGTCTGATATTAGTATAGCTACCCCTGCTCTTTTCTGGTTACTATTTGCGTGGAGTATCTTTTTCCAACCTTTCACTTTCAGCCAGTTTGTATCCCTGGGTCTAAGGTGAGTTTCTTGTAATGAGCATATGGATGGCTCATGTTTTTTTAATCCATTCTATCAGCCTGTATCTTTTGACTGGGGAGTTTAATCCATTCACATTCAATGACATTATTGTAAATGCACTATTTATTTTCTCCATTTTATTCTTTGGTTTTCAGATGTCATCTTGTTTATGTCTGTCTTTTTACTCTTTTGGTTATCCTTTCTGCTATTCTTTCTTCTATACTCTCCTCCAAGCCTCTCTCTCCTTTTTCTTTCAGGTTCTAAGGCTTCCTTTAATAGTTCCTGCAAAGGTGGATTCTTTTTTGCAAACTCTCTTAGTTTCTGTTTGTTTGTGAATATTTTATACTCACCTTCACATGTGAAGGACAGTTTTGCTGGATAAAGAATTCTCGGCTGGCAGTTTTTCTCTTTCAGTTTCCTGATTGTATCATACCACTGTCTTCTCGCCTCCATGGTTTCTGAAGAGAAATCTGCACTAAGTTTTACTGGATGTCCCTTGTATGTGATCGTTTGCATTTGTCTTGCTGCTCTGAGAATTTTCTCTTTATCTTTGACATTTGACATTCTGAGTAGTATGTGTCTTGGAGTAGGTCTATTTGGATTTATTCTGATTGAGGTACGATGTGCTTCTTGGACATGTAAGTTCATTTCTTTAGTGAGAGTTGGGAAATTTTCAGCTATTATTTCCTCAAATACTCTTTCTGCTCCTTTTCCCTTCTCTTCTCCTTCTGAAACTCCCATGACATGTATGTTGTTGTGTTTTGTGTTGTCATTCAACTCTCTGAGCCCCTGCTCAATATTTTCCATGGTTTTCTCTCTGTGTTCTTTTCTCTTCAATTTTAGCTGCTCTGTCTTCGGTATCACTTTTTCTTTCTTTTATCATTTCGAGTCTGCTGTTGTATGCCTCAAATGTATTTTTGACTTCACCTATTATGTCTTTCATTCCCTTGAACTCTGTTATTTTTCTGTTCAGGATTTCAAATTCTTCTTTGCATTCACTCAATGTCTTCTTGATATCATTTATCTCTTTAACCATATTGTCTTTCAACTCATTAATTTGATTTTGGAAATTTGTGCTCATCTCTCTGATTAGTTCTCTCAAATTCTACATCTCTTCTGGGACTTTGACATATTCCTTTTCTTGGGCCATGTCTTCTATTTTCTTAGTATGGCTCATAATTTTTTGCTGGTATTTAGGCATATGGTTAGGAAGTAGTTTACTCAGATGCTCAATCTTTTTCTCTTTTATAGGGATTTAGTGGCAGGAGGCTGTGAGATACCATAGCTCTTTGATTTTTGGCTCAACCTGGATTGTTAGGATTGTCCTGCTGGTTGCTCAAAACTGGGCACTGGACCCAGTAATTTGTTGTAGACTTGCTTCCTAGGGTCTTGGGCAGGGAGGCTATAGAGGCCAGAAAAAGCCTCTCCTACTTATTTTTTATTTTCTTGTGTGTGTCTCCTTGGTCTGCCAGGAGATGGCGCTTTTTGGCAGCTCTCAATTTAATGCCTGGTGGGAGTGTATTTGTTGCAACACAGACCAGATCAATGTAATAGAGCTTCCTGTCTGGAGACTAAGAGCCTTGTAATTCAAACTTTCTCTGAGACATTTCTCCACTTCTCTGGCAGCCCCCTCCCTTTTCCTTGCTAGGAAATATTTCCATTCCCT
Organism: Tolypeutes matacus; assembly: GCA_026826555.1. Classification (NCBI taxonomy): domain Eukaryota; kingdom Metazoa; phylum Chordata; class Mammalia; order Cingulata; family Chlamyphoridae; genus Tolypeutes; species Tolypeutes matacus. The sequence continues at coordinate 938,175 of JAKSZT010054523.1, forward strand.
TCTGAGTCTTCAGCAATCAGTCCCTGTTAGTACAGAAGGAGATTGGGAGGTTTGTATATCTTTAGCCCCTTGCAGGCTCCAAGGCAAACAATGGCACAGCTCCACCCAGTCTGGATGGGCTCTTGGGACACAGCAGACCAAATTTGTGAGTCAAAAGCTGAGTCGGCCTTAGGCTGCATCCTCTCTCTCCCCTTTCCTGTGGAGTCCTCAACAATTAGTCCAAGCTAGAAGAGAGGGAGATTACGGGGTCTGATTTCTCCAGTCTTTTGCTGGCTCCCAGGGCAAACCACTGTGTGGTCTCACCTGGCCTGGAAGGGCTCATGGGACACAGCAGACCAAATTTGTGGGTCAGAAGCTGAGTCAGCCTTAAGCTGTGTCCCTCTCTCTCCCCGTTCCTGGGGTGGTAGATCCCTGGAGGCCCCTTTGTCAGTAGTCACAGGCCCAGAGGCCCAAGAATTCTAAAGACTCTTTAGTGTGGGGGAGGATGCCGGCTCACGGTTCTGTTGTCGCGATTTCCCTCTTCTGTCCCTCTCTCCTCTGGGTGGTGTGCAGTCTTCACCTGCTGTCCTAAACCCTAGAAGATCTTTTTCGGGGCTGTTTCAGCCTGTCCTCTAGCTATTTTTCTGGAGAAGAGATTCCCGTGTGTTACTAGTCCACCATCTTCCTGGAAGTCCCCCTACTATTATTTTTAATGGAATAACCAATAGCAAATATAATATTTATCAGTAAAACTCAGAAGCAATCCCTTTAAAGAAGGAAACAAGGATGCCTGCAAGCACCATTATTATATTCACCATTGTTCTAGAGGACCCAATGACTGCAATAAAGTAAGGAAAAGAAATGAGAGAAAAGAAAAGGCAAAATTACCATAGTTTGGAGACATCATTGTTCACCTAGTAAATCAACAAAATCAACTGAAAAACAAGTTGTGCCATTGAGAGAGTTCAGTAAGCTAGTCAGACACAATATAGATAACCAAAAAGCAATTATTTATTTGTATGCCAATAAAAAGCAATTTTAATATGTAATGAAAACAGATGCCCTTAACAAAAGCAAGGAGAACTGTGAAATATCTAGGAATAAAACTATTGAGATTGTGCAATCTATATGCAAAACACTATAAAACTATACTAACAAATGAAAGAGAACTAATTAAATGTAAAGACATCCCATGAGGTAGGTTGCGGTACTGGCTCCAGGGAGTCGTTCCACTCAATTACCTTTGCCTCATGGTGGGCAGAGTGTATTTCCCCATCCCTTAATTCTGGGTTTAACCGGGTGACTTGCTTTGGACAGTAACACATGGGCAGAAGTGACAGAGTACTGATTCTGAGCCTAGGCCCTAAGAGTCATCTGCTTGCCTTCTTGTGTCTCTGCCATTGTCACTAGAGGAGTTTCCTCCAGAACTGCTACCCAAAGGGAAAACAAAGGGAGCAGAACTGAGCCCCAACATCAGCAAGGAAATAAGCCCAGCCAGATCCCTCCTTAGCTTGAAGCAGAACCACCCAGTTGAGCCTGAACCAAATCAGCCAATCTCTAGCCAACCCATAGACTTGTGAACAATAATAAATGATTATGTCGTAAGCCATCGAGTTTTGGGGTGGTTTGTTACACAGCCAGAGCTAACTGATGAGCACCATATTCCCAGATGTTGTGACTCAGAATTGTAAAGATGTACATTCTCTACAAATTGATCAGTAAATGAAGTTTCCTCATTGCTAAAGCAAATGCTATTCAATGGGTCAGCTTCAACAAAGGGAATTTATTGTTTAATTCAGTTTTGAGGATAGAAGTCCAAATCAAGGTATCATCCAGGCAATGATTTTTTTCTCAAAAACTGGCATTCTGGAGCTAGCTAGCAGCAAGCCTTGGTCCTGAGCTCCTCTGTCACATGGCAATGCATACGGTAGCCTCTCGTGGCATCTCCCCTCTCTTCTGCATTCTGCTGACCCCCAGCTTCTTGCTTCCTTATGACTTTCTGTCTCTCATGTCTGGATTTCATTCTGCTTATAAATGACTCCAGCAATAAAGTTAAGACTCATTCTGCTTGAAACAGGCCATACCTTTACTGACGTACCCACATCAAAAAGTTCTACTTATATTGGATTAAGTTTAAGAACATGTTTTTCTGGGGTACATAGCTCCAAACCACCATAAATACGGTTCCATTCACTGTATCCACAGGTTTTTTTTCTCTGTGATTTTTAAAACAATATCTAGAAAAAATTAGCCATGAAAAATTTGGAAAAACATAATGGATAGTATAGGATCTTATCCCATCAGATTTAGGAGGCACGTGAAACTAAGGTGCTTATACAACATGGTACTGGAGAAAGAACAGACAAATGGACCCATGGCATACAACCAAGGAGACAGAAAAGGATGATGGATGGATGGATGGATGGATGGACAGATGGACATGATGCCATAGACAGAGTTATGCTATTTTACAGCTCCGGATGGGGATGATAGATCATAAAATCAATAGAATAAGAACAACTGGTTATCAGCTTGAAAAATATAAAATTAAACCCTTACATCACACAAGATACTAAAATTAATTCCAGATGGATTAAAGACCTAAATGCAATAAATCAAATGTTAAAAGGACTAGAAAAAAAGTACAGAAACCTGGTGTCATCATCTTGGGTGGGGAGCAGGCTCTTTTAAGCAAGACGTGATTCAAAAGCCGTCAGGAAACAGATTCACGAATTTTACTCCATGAAAATCAAATGTTCGATACAGCAAAAGACAAAAGATAATTTAACAAAGTTAAAATATCCACGACAAATATAAGAGACAAAGGGCTGATTCCCCTGAATTACTCAGAGCTCTGACAGTAAAAAAAAAAAAGGGGGGGGGGACAACAATCCAATAGAAAAATGAGGAAGGGTATGTAAGGGAACTCTCATAAGAGGGAAGAACTGCCAGCAAGCAGTTAAAAAAAAAAAAAAAGATGCTTAACTTCTTTATTGTCAGGGAAACGTAAAGAAAAGCAAGATGTCACTGCCCCCCTCGGCCTCGCAAAGACCAGCAAGGGTGCAAGGCTGGTCAGCAAGCCCAAGCCCAGCCTCTGCCCCCAGGACCAGCAAGGGGCGAGGCGACAGGGTCCCACCCAGCGATGTTAGCCTCAACATTTAAACATTGGAAATGACTTCCTAACCCACCGGGAAACAGGTCAATAAATGAAGGTGCATCTGCACTGCAGAAGCCTAAGCACCCTCCGTGCCCTAACAGGGAAAGCTGGTCACGGCGGGTATTTTAATAAAGAGAGAAAGAGCATGTCCAGACTCCCAGGCTTTTAATAACAGAGCATCTCTTAGGACAGGCATTGAAGAGTGATTCAGGGGAGTCACCATGCACTTCTGTAGGGGTGAAAATTTCACAGGGGCATGTGTGCTTTATGTAATCCTAAAAGAAAGAAAGAAAATAAACAAATGTGGGCTTGAATGAAATTATATAGATATATATTTCCCCCCTTCAACTCTTGCACCACTTTCTGTTTTAAAATTCACAACTCACTGTCTTCAAAGCCCAGGGCCCTTCTCCGAGTGAACCACGGAGCTGTGCCTGTCCATCCCGGGAGCAAACTAAGCGGTGAATGAAGCTGTCACCAATTTAAGGAAAACTGGGAACTCAGCCTCATTAGCTTGATGATCGGGTGGCGTCTTTGTCTCTGTGAGGACAGTGGGAAGGCCATTCCAAGAGGACGAAAAGCCAGAGGTCAGTCCCTTTTAACGAGCATCGTCGGGCTCAAGTCCCACTAATCCAGCCCGCGGCCGGACACCTTGGGTCAGCCCTCTCTTGTCCACCCAGCCCCTCCCTCACCCCAGCCTCCTTAAAACTCCACCGGAGACCCTTTGTGTGCTCCCCTTGGGAAGGACCTTAGGGCATGAGCTTTTAAAACCTTTATTCATTCTGGAGTCTCTCCTGACCCCCTCCCTAGCTCACCCCTGCTCCAGGTAGAAAACTGATCTAGGCCGCAGAGCTAGCCTTGGCCGGGCACAGACCCCGCTGGGGCCTCAGGGGGCTCTGTTTCTGTGCTGTACCCCATCTCATCCTCACGGCACCCCTTGGAGCAGCTCCAGTCAGCAGCCTCATTTCACAGATGTGGAAACTGAGGTGAGTCCGGGCCCTCCAAGGGAAGGCCCCCCTCCCTCCAGCCCTCCCCCCGGGCCTCGCTGACCACGCCCTGGTGCCTGTCACTGCCTGGGAATGAAGGCTCCTGCCTGTGTCCCTGGCCAGCTAGCAGCTCCTGGAGGGCAAGAGGATCAAGAACTGTCTTGTTCATCCTGCTATCCCCAGCATCTAGCAAAGGGCAAAGGGGTCGGAGGAGGGAAGGGAAAGGAAGGAGACAAAGGAGTACTGCAAGGGAGAGGGGACAGGAAGTGATATTCAAAAAGGCAAAGAAAGAGGGTATGACAGAGGGATGGGGGAGAAGGTGATGCGGGGGCAGGGTGGTCGGCCCCTGGGAGCAAACAGTAAGGACTAAGGTCATGACCAGAAGGGGTCACATTTCCTAATGAACCTTCGCCCCAGTGTTGGTAAAAATAGCGCTGTTCCCACAGGGCCTCGCGTTCCCAGGCCCCTGGGGCGGAGTGGAATGTGGATCCGAGGCTCTGCCATAGGCAGTCTGAGTGCCCAGAGCCCCCCGGAGCCCCCGAGCCCCGGAGCCCACTCACCTGCAGGCCTGTCCCCACCCTCCTGGCACCCCGTCTCCACTCCCAGCGTCGTGTGGCACGCTGGCCACCGGCTATCCCTCGTTCCACTTCCCGAGCCATTCCCGCTGCTGGCTTCGCCTTGCCCTGCCCACCCCAGGCACAGGCCTTCGCCTCCTCTGCTCGACCATGACGCCTACTTCCTCTTGCTCGGGCCCCCTCGGCAGAGCCCTAGCCTGGAACCCTGGGTGGGGCGGGCTGAGACCCATCCCTGGGTGATCATGGACACGCCACTTCCCCGCAGCCCCCGGGCAGGGCCTGCGCGTTCCCCTCCGGCTCCACCTGCTTCATCCATCACATCCAGCATTACAGGAACACTCCTGCCTACAGAGGAGCCCAGCTTTTGTGCTGTTTTCATTCCAAACTGCAGAGCATTTTCATACAGCTTCCATTTGGCCTCACAGATGTTTTGTCCGGGCCTATAAAAAGAATATTTAAAGGCAATACTGCACAGGCACAAATATGGGCTGTTACCAACATCACATTCTGTGACTTCACATCTAAGGCACTCGAAGCGTCAACTCATCCCTTCCTCTCTGAGGGAAAAGGGAAAAATAAAATAAAAGTTGGTTTTATGCTTCCAAGGTTGTCGTAATTGGGCCTGGAGTGAACAAAGGGGCATGAGTTAATAGCTCTGTTTTATACGTGAGCCATTTCTCCAAGACGTTAAACGGCTCGCCTGTGTCACCCGGCTCGAGTGGGGCTGGGAGGGACAGAGCCAGGCTCCCTGCCCAGACGCAGCTCTTCCCAGAGCCCCGTGCTGCTTTTACTGCTGATTGTCAGCAAGCACATAATTTGGACCAAATGCAGACCAACCCCTCAGGACGGCAAAAACAGATTTAACCGAATGGGGTCAAAATGATTGGAAATCACTCATTTCCAACGAAGATCTAAACAAAAACAAAAATATTCTATCATCTTGGCAACGAGTGCTCCAGAGGGAAAGCGCGTGCAAGAGGCCGCAGCTTGTCAGCTCGTGTCACCTTTGCACTGAAACAGAGCTGCTGTTCCTAAAAGACAAATGCACCCAGCCTTCCAGGAGGCGGGATGGGGAAGCCCCGTGCACTGGGAAGACGGCGGCTTCTTTGAGCTCACAGCCACCCTCTCTGCAAGGAGACACACCCACCCTCCCAACTGGCTGGCTGGCGGTCTCCTCTGCTCCAGAAGATGCTGGTGAGCATCCAAATGACCCCTCTACTTGGAAGCCCTTAGCTCAGCTCAGCTGGAAACGGTTGCTATGTGTGGGGAAGGCTTTTTCCCCAAGCGCTGAGCGTAATAGCAGGCAGGGAGAAGGCCGTGCGTTCCAGCGGACGTCCCTGCGGAGCTGGCTTTGGATTATTGAAAAGAAGAGGATGGTTCATCTGGCCAGGCCTAAAAGCTCCCAGAGAGGATAGGGGAAAGCAGGCCTCTTTTGGAATTAGGGGGGCGGTGGGAGTGCCCAGGTTGTGTGTCCAAGGTTGTGCGTGGGGAGAGAAGCAGCTTCTGCAGCCGGATAGAAGTGGTTTGACAGTACCTCCCTCGAAGACCTCCCCCCTCTCTGAGCCTCAAGCGCCTCCTCAGCCAAAGGAACAAAATGATTGTCTCCTCCCATAGGTCAAGAGTGGAATAGGGCTTGCTTGTGCTGGATATGAAACATCTCACACCAGCCTGCTCTGGATCTGAGGTTCAGGAGGTGGTGGCTGTGGTCAGGAGCATGACTGGGTAGTGGGCCACGGAGATGCTAATGGGAAGCCTATACCTGGCAGAGGGTCTGGTGGGCAGGGCTGATCAGTAAAACTGGGACTATCAGACCAGCACAACTTAGAAATCCAACGTGTGGTAGGCCAGAGCTGTCAAAATGCCAGCTCCATAAGAGAGGCGAATCAAAGGGAGTCTCCGGTCACTTCTGTCACTCGCTGCTTCCCTGGCACATGCAGCCTGCCCCAGGCGTGGCAAGGGACAGGCCTCTGGAGATTCACGGGAACATATGGGAGGACCCTCTGGCATAACTTGATGGCAAGGGCTGCGGCCACATCTGCTCCGGGCTTTTTTTTTTTTTTTTTTTAACCGGGAGGTCCCGGGAATCAAACCCGGGTCCCTCCATACGGGAGACGGATGCCCAACCAGTGGAGCCACATCCGTCCCCCTGTGCTCCGGGCTTTTGAGGATAACAAGCAAGTACGAGAAGCATTTCAGACTCTGCCGACAAATGGGTTCCCAGCAGTTCCTCCTTTCCCTTGCCTATGAGTTTAGTCCCTAATGGAAATTAATGGGCAGGTGAAATCATAAGTAGCAATTAACATCATAACACCAAGTCCCTATTCACACCAGCTCCCATTTGTTAAAGGACTTGCTCCTTGTAGATATCATGTCCAATTCATTTGTGCAAGTGACATCCAATATCTCTTTCTGGATTAAGAAAATGCAGCTCAGAAAGGTTAGCTGATTTCCCCAAGGTCACAAAGCTTGTACCTGCTGGTGTCAGAATGAGAACTGAGTCTGTCTAACTCCAAAGCCAGTAGGATGCTGACTCATACCTCCTGGTAAAAGCAAGAAGATGCTTTCAAAATCCTAAAAGTGGCAGGATGGCTGCATATTAGAGTTGATATAACCAAATTCCATGAGGTAGTTCCTTGGGTTTGTAGTGATATGATTTTTTTTTATTTGAGAAGTTGTGAGTTTACAAAACAATCGTGCATACCATACAGGATTCCCATACATTACCCCACCACCACCACCTTACATTGTTGTGACACTTTTGTTACAATTGATGAAAGAACATTGTCATAATATTCCTGCTATCTATAATCCATAGCTTATATTTGGTGTATTTTTCCCACAAATCATCCTATTATTAACACCACGTATTAGTATTGTATATTTGTGATAGTTCATGAGAGAATGTTCTCATATTTGTACTGTTAACCACAGTCCGTCATTCACCACGGGGTTCGCTGTGTTATGCGGTCCCTGCTTTATACAGTCTTCCAAAGTGCACACTCAGGGGCTCTCAGCTTCAACACAGAGACGTGCTGTCATCAGCTCAGTCCATTTCAGAACGTCTTCATTACTCCAAAAGGAGAAATCTTATATCTCCATGTACATCCCCATTACTGGCCCTCAGCATTCACATAGGATCTTTGCCACTGCTGTAAAAATGTTACAATATTGCTGTTGACTATATATGTTACATTAGTTGTACTCTTCCATGTATCTACATATTCTGAACACCTTGTAATAGAGGAACATTCTTGTGTTTGTGCTATTAAGCACAATCCTCCTCCACCACCGAAATCATTGTTACACTGTCCCTGGATTATCCTCTTTCTTTCAATTGACACTAACCTCCCCAGATGACCCCTTTACACTCTAACATGTTACCATCAACTCTATCCACTTCCCCACCTTTACAATCCACCTTATTAAAGGTAGTGATAAGATTTTATCTCGCTGGAAATTCAAGGGTCTCAGCAGGATTACCGTAATGTCCTTAGGTGTCCTGGTGACCAAGGAAGGTGGAAATCTGGCCATCTCACATGATCTCAATCACACAGCAAAAAATCACCATTTGCAGGCCCTCCCGAGCTATCTTCTACTCCGCCTGCTGTTGGGGATTCCCCTGTAGTAGCCAAGTGGAGGGAGAGACAGATCTGAGCACAAAAACCCCAGCACCTCACCACACAGAAGGCCCAGAGAAGAGGACAGCGGCATACAGGTAGCAAAAGGCATTTATTCCCTTGTTCACGCACTTGTTCATTCATTCCACAAATATCTCTTAATGTCCTGAGACTGGAAGTTGTTACTATGTGACTAGTTCTTTTTACACCCCAGTGTCTAACACTCTACCTGACACATAGCAGGTGCTTAATAAATCCCTGTTGGGTTGACTTGGACTTACAGGCAGGAAAACTGAGGCCCAGAAAGGGGAAGAGTCTCACCCTAGCTCACACAGGGCTGGTAAATCACAGCCAGGAGCAGACGCTGAGCCTCTGAATTCCAGGCCAGTGCTCATTGCACCGCTCACCATGCTGCCTGCTGAGAAGCTCCTGGAAGACTGGTAGGATTTCAGAAGGCAGCACCACAGGGAAAAGCCCATTCTGGAGAGAGGGGACAGCACGGACGGAAGCACAGGCAGGGAGTTGGAGGCATGCTTGGGGCCGGGCCGGGCCCCATCCGCCTGCATGTGGCTGTTCCTTCTTTTTGAAGGTCACCCACACGACTCTCGGAGTTGCAAAGGGTTTAAATGTTTTGGCCATTTAGATGATCTAAATGTCATCATGCGTTGTTTCCAGAAGGAAAATAATGAAAGTTTCCTAGCTTCATAACAGTGATCACAGTTTTCCTTGCTGCCTTCTTACAGATCCTAAAATTAAATGGAATGTGGAAAATCGTAGAATGAGGAAGATTGGGGGGACACAATTTTGGAGAAAAGGAGGCATATTGGTTCCTAGGGCCTCCACAACAAATGACCACACACTGGGTAGCTTAAAACAAATGGAAAGTTATTCTCTCTGGAGAACAAATAAATAAGTTTCTTCTGGAGGCCAGAAGTCTGAGAACAAAGTATCATCAGGGCCCAGTGTTGAGTGAAAAGCATCTTACCAATAGTGTAAATGTCACAGACATTGTTATGAAAATATCATTGCTATGAGATAATAGACGCAGGCTGTATACAATTTAGGGCTTGCACGTAATCCTAAAGTGTTCACCTCCATTCATGTCTATTTACACTATAATCTTGTTTACTAAGGGGGCACAGCGTCTCCTTTATATAGTGCTTCATCATTAATAAGTCAATACCTGTTCTGATTCTGGGATGTTCTTTTGGTGCATTAAAATACTTTAAAATTAAAAAAAAAAAAAAGTCTCCAGGGGAGAACCCTTCCTGGCCCCTTCCAGCTGCTGGTGGTTCCAGCCGTGGCCTCCCTCGTCACATGTCCTTCCCTCCCCATGTGTGGCACATGTCCCTCTCCTTTCTCTTATAGGGCAGCAGTCCCTGGAGTTAGGGCCCAACCCAAATCTAGGATGATCTCATCCTGGGATCCTCAACCTACTTATATCTACAAAGAACCTACTAACCAGCAAGGTCACCTTCACAGGTCCCAGGGCCAGGACTTGTGTTTGGGGAACACAATTCAGTCCATTACAAGGAGAGAGAAAAAAAGGGCCCAGAGCCCTGAAGACCCTACACTTTCCCCAAATAGCATGGGGCAATGTCCTACAAAGGTAAGACCTCCCAGGAGATCAGCCAGCCCCACGCCGCCTTGTCGGAAAGGCACCTCGTGCACAGCAGGGGCCAAATGTCTCAGACAGGTCCGGTGGCCAATCCAGGGGTAAATCAGATCTGCCACCTGGGCCACAGGCAACCTGGCCGAGGGAGAGGCCAGAACATGGAGGGAAAGAATGTTGGAGCCATAGGGATGCTGCCAGGCCATGGGCCAAAGCCCTTGTGCAATGGGGGCACCAACCCTTGTGAAGTGTGCTCACATCCACCCATCTGGGGAGCTTCACCGTGCTCCTGAGAGGTGGAGAGGGCAGGCCCCTTACTCCCGTCAGCGGATGGGGGAACCGCAGTCGAGGTTCAGAGCCAGAAAGGGTCAGAGGCCAACTCTCGACGGCCAGTCCCCTTCTCTCTTCTGCCCCTTTCCACCCCCTACCCCCCTCCTTCATTTCTGATACTTGCAAAACTAGCTTTGAATTCGTCCTAATTCAAAGCTAGTTTTGCAAGTATCAGAAATGAAGGAGGGAAGCGGATGTGGCTCAAGCAATTGGGCTCTCATCTACCACACGAGAGGTCCCAGGTTCGATTCCTGGGGCCTCCTGGGGAAGGCAAGCAGGCCAGCACAGAGAGCTGACCCACGCAGAGAGCCAGTGAAATAAGATGACGCAACAAAAAAGAGACACAGAGGAAAAAGGCAATGAGGGACACAACAAACCAGGGAGCTGCGGTGGATCAAGCGATTGAGCGCCTCTTTCTCACGTCGGAAGGATAGGTTCCCAGTGCCTCCTAAAGGGAAGCTGAGAAGAGAAGACAAACAGACACAGAAGAACGTGCAGCAAATGGACACAGAGAGCAGATAGCAAGCGCAAGTGGTGGTGGTGGTGGTGGGATTAAATAAAATAATAAAAATAAATCTTATTTAAAAAAAAAGAAATGAAGGAGGGGAGTGGATGTGGCTCAAGCGATTGAGTGCCTGCTTCCCACCTGAGAGGTCCTGGGTTCGATCCCTGGTGCCTCCTAAAAAAAAAGCAAACAACAAGCGAACAAATGAAAAAAATGAAACAACCAACTTAGGGAAGCTGATGTGGCTCAGTGGTTGAGCACCGGCTTCCTACATATGAGGTCCTGGGTTCAATCCCCAGCCCTGGTACCTCAAAAAAAAAAAAAAAAAAAATGAAGCAGGGTGGGTGGGGTTGATGCTGCCAGAGCCCCTGACCACAGAGCACACCTGACAATGTACTGCAGGCCAGCCCCATTTCTTGGGTCTGCGGGCCAAGCTCAAGGCTGCCAGGAAGAGCAGAGGTCAGGTGGGAGGGATGCCATTCTAGTCCTTTCTGCTGTGAACTCAGGGAGGCAGCCCACCCTCCCCACCGCTGAGCTCAGATACTAATAACTAAGTTAAACAGTCATTGGGTGGAAATTCCTTAAGTGATAATGACATTGTATCCTTCCCTGAAGCCAAGGCCCCTTGCACAGAGCTCAGAGGAGAGTTTGGCTCCCAGCTGCCCAGAGGAGTGGCTCCCCTGGGCCTGGGGAGCTCAGGCTGGTGCAGGCTGAGCATGCTGTCACCAGCAGCTGTGCTCTGACCGCCTGGTCTAGATGAAAGGTCGGCTACTCAGCAAGACCCACAGGGGCCGCCACGCCACTGCTTCCGGCCTGCCGCACCCTCCTGGGCCCTCCAAGGCTAGAGGCTCGCAGGCGACTTCCCCTTCCCACCCTTCCCATTGGCCCATCACTCAGAGCCTGGCAGGGCGCCCATGAGTGACAAGGGCAGGAATGCTTTCCCAAAGGGACAGGGAGGAAATCACTCACAGGATGCAAAGGGCTTTACAGATACTCATCATCTCCATAATCAAAGCTCACCTGTCCCGTGTCCTTACCTGTCCCGGGAGGAAGCAGCTTAAAAATAAATCTGGCCCAATGAGTTAATATCGTCCCTCTCAGGTTTGCCTCTTACCAGGGAATTTCATCTTAAAGGGCTGAGAGTCTATGGGAATGGCATGGAAGCCTGTGCGGAGGTGGGGGAGGGTGATGGACAACAGGCATTTGGGACAGGTGCACCCTCTGGAGACATTAGAATGTCATGGTCACTGGCAGACTCAAAGCTTGCCTGTTTGGGAGGAGGACATGGCAATATGGACCTGTATGAATGCTATGTTCAAGGGTCTTAAACTTCTCAGAACCCCAAGAGAAGAAAGGCCAAAGCCTCTGGGACCTGAGAAAGGCTGGTGTAATCCAAGAAGGCTGCCTGGAGGACAAGGCATTTGGAGAATTTGGTCACTAGGAGAGTGTGAGTTTGAGCCATCACCCTATGCGGAAACCAATACATACTGCCATTTCCAGGGAAGAGTAGCTACTCCCTTGAGTAGAGACAGACCCAGATATAAATGGAAAGTTCTAGGGCATGGAGGATTTCTGCTCTTCCACTCCTCCCCTTGTGGCTGTGTGAGCTTAGGAAAGCAGCTTGACCTCTCTGATCCAGTTCCCTCACCTGTAAAATGGGAAGAACAGTCTCTAATGTGCCCACATCTCATGGTTGCTATAGGGACAGAAAGCTAATAGCTGCGAGGGGATTGTGCAAACCTCAGCCACTTTCCATGGGGAAGGCTTTGTCTAAGCCTGGGGAGGGACTTGGAGCCTGGGGCGGGGGGAGAGAGGGAGTGGGGGAAGTGTGATGTGTCAAGTGCCCAAGAGTTACCGTATCTTTGATCCATCCAGTTACCAGGTCACAAATCACTGCATTTGTAAAAACCCCTTCTAATACACATATACTTACACACCCACCTACCTACCTACCTACATGCACACACATGGAAGGCTCTGATGCCCGGGCCTCTCCTTCTCTGAATGCTGCCAAGCAGCCACCTGTGGGCTGGCTGTGGACATGATGCTGAATTAGGTGACCCTGACCTTCTTGCTGGATCTGGCTGGGCCTGCCAGTGCGCCCCCATTCGCTCACCAGCCCAGGAAACTCAGGAACCCAGAACTCAGAACTGTGGGGCCACAGCTATGCCTGCAATTTCAGGTCCCGGCTGTTCCTTCAGGCAAAGTGACAGTTTGGGATCTTCTCTCGTGGAAGCTCCTGGCTGCGGCCCCCATCGCCTTCATCCCTAACAGTCACGCCATCCTCCCTGCCGACCCCAAGCCCTCAAGAGCTCGCCATCTCTTCCAGGAAAGCGCCTCTGAGCCCCTGGCCCACCACAGGTCTCCCAGCCCTGCTCTCCGTGGGCTCTCAGTGTCCCATGAAGCTCTGCAGTTAGAGACGCTCTCATGGCCCGTGCCTATTACAACCCTCCCACGTGTTTCCGTTTTCATCTGCGTGGCCAGAGCTAGGACCTAAAAACCCAGGTCCACCAACTGTATCACCCACTCCTGGTCTGCACTGGCGCCTCCGCGTCCCAGTTTCACAGTCTTGGTCCCACCTCTGTCCCTGAGGCTCTGGGGCTGCAGGAGCTCAACCAACCAAACTGAGCAGAACAACCAGATGAAATGTGCAAACCTTGCCTGGACCCCTTTGGGGGAAGAAACTCTGAAAGCCACTCTGAAGTATGATTGGGGAAGTCTGGAAATGTAGTGCATATATGCTATTACTGAGTTCCTGTTAATTTTCTTACTTGTAATAATGACATTGTGTTTATAAGAGGAAAGTCCTTATTCTTAGGAAACACTTAAGGGTCAAGTTTCAACTTACTTTCGGATGGTTCCACCAAAAATGTGAGTGCGTGTGTGTGTGTGTGTGGTGTGTGTGCTGAGACAAAGAAGAAAGGAAAGGAGAGGGGAGGGAAGAGGAGGGCGGGGCAGGATCAGCACAAAGATGGCAAAACGTTAGCAAGGGGCGCCAGTGTTCGTTGTGCTATTCTTCCCATTTACCTGTAGGTTGGAATATTTTCAAACAAAGAGTTGGCTTAAATCACTAACTAAGCACCTCCACCGTGCAGTCCCCAGATTCCCACCAAGCTCCTGCCTTCCATTCCTTCCGGTCTCTGCCCAGCCAAATGGGACCCCTGGAGGGTCTCCTGTCACAGCCTCGCCCTTCCCAGCCCTCACTCAGGCTGTTCCTCTTGCAGAAAGTCTCTCCGCCCTCCCCTCGCCCATCACCACGTGCCCAAACCACCGGCTCCAATGAGCGACTGCCAGAAGCCTCCTCGGACCCGCTCTCTGCACAACCACATTTCCTGAGGTTCCCCCAGCCCTGGGAAGCCAGCATTGGGACCAGCCTAATTCATAAGCCTGAGGATGGACACTCCTCTCTCCGTGTTTGTGACCCAACTCGGCACAGGCCTGGAACAACAAAAGGGCTTGGCAAGTGGTGAACAAATGGGGGGTGAGGGGAGGCGGCTAGAGCGTACCCGGAAACGTTGTACGTTGAGGCCAGGTGGTCTCCTCTCCGGTTTGCTTAGGGCGATGCCTCTGCTCTGCCTGGCTAAATCCTAACCCCCTGTAACTCCTCCTGCCTCTGGGAGCCTGCCTGGACTGTGGCCATCTCCCTCTTTTTTTTGGTGGTACACTCTTGCATTTGGTGAAGCAATCTTAACACATTTTTAGCAGCTAAAGTCCATAGTGCACAGTCCTCTGAGTCCTGAGAAACACGTAATGCCACGTGTGTACCAACACAATATCCCACGGAACAGTTTCACACTGCCCTAACATGCCCCTGTGCATCTAGTACCTCTCCCCAGCCCCCCCTGAGCCCACGGCAGCCACTGATCTTTTCACTGCCTCTATCGTTTGCCTTTTCCACGATGACGCATTGTTGGACCCAACAGGCTTCTTTCACCTAGTACTATGCATTTAAGGCTCCTCCATGTTTTATCGTAGCTTGACAGCTCATTTTTTTGTCACTGAATAATATTCCATTGTACGGATGTGCCATGGTTTAGCCATTCACCTCCGGAAGGTGGCTTCCAAGTTTGGGCAATTATGAGGACAGCTGCTATAAACATTCATGGGAAGGTTTCTGTATGGACATAAGTTTTCAGCTCCTTTGGGTAAATACCTAGGAGTGCAATTGCTGGGTCATATTGTGAGCCTGTGTATTTATAAGAAACTGCCAAACTGTCTTCCAAAGTGGCTGTACCATTTTGCCTTCCCTCCAGCAATGAAAGGGTTCCTGTTGCTCCGTATCCTCGCCAGCATTTGGTGTGGTCAGTATTTTATATTTTAGCCTTTCTAATAGGTGCGTAGAGGTGTCTTGCGCTTTAGCTTGATATATGATGTTGAATGTCTTCCCTACTGATCACCTAGGTAATGCCATGTAATTTAACACAATTTTATATTTTGAAAGTATTTCCTGCATGCACAGTGTGTCACGGAAATGGGAAGCTCCTTTGGGATCAGCCACATGTTCTTCCATGTCCTGTCCTTTATCCCTCCTTCCATCCCCTCTGAGCCATTACCAAGGGGCCTAGCACTGGCCTCTCAAAAGGCATTAGACAAACAGGGTTACATCCTGGCTCCAACACTTGCTAGAAATAGCTTCTATTTCTGTTAGGTTCTAAACTTTACATCGAGCAAACATTTTCCGAGAAGGGCCAAGCGGTACTTTCAGCTTTGTGGGCCATATGGCCTCTGCTGCCACTACTCAACTCTGCCAGTGAGGCAGGGGAGCAACCACAGACAGCACGCAGCTGACTGGGTGTGCCTGTGGTCCAGAGCCGCTTTATTTACAAAAGCAGCGGGCCGGACTGGCCTGAGGGCTCCGGTACGCCAGCCCTTGCTTTGGAGGATTCCTCGAGATGACCCCCCACCCCACGTTCAGACCTTGGACTATACTGTAAAGTGCCCCATCACCCTCTACCTTCTCACCAGGCGTGGTTTCCATCGTAGCCTCGTCACTGCCTGAAACTACAGGCTGTCTACTTGCTTAGCGACGGTCTCCCCCAACAGAACCTAAAACTCCACGAGGGCAGGAGCTGTAGCTGGCACAGGCTAGGTGTCCCTTTAATATCTGTGGACTAATTGGATAATTATAGGCTATTATCATCGCCATCATCATTCTTGTTGAAAGTCTTCAATAAATATTTCCTTTGATTATGTGCCTGTGACTATTTTAACGTATTAATATATTTACTGTGATCAACCATTTTTATTTGCACACCCCAGTAATTTTCATTGTATTGCAGGAAATTATACTGTTAGACTCTAACCACCCCATGAGATTCATGAGCTGGCTACAGCCCCCACCCCACACCTCATTTTGGAAATAATGGGGCTGAAGCTCAAAGGTCACATTGCAAGGATTCGAACCCAGACCTCCAGGCTGGTCCTTGTTAAGGGAGGAAGTCTGGCAGTGTCAAAAGAGCACTGGACCCGGAGTCCAAGAATCAACCTGACTCGGTTGCACAAGTCATTTCACCTTCTGCAAAATGGCAATGATGCCAACCTCAACAGGGCACGGCAGGGTTAAAGAAGATGCAGAACCGTGCCATCCACAGGGAAAAAAGCTATTATGATGCAGCAAGGAGATGGCAGCCATGTCTGCCCTGCCTCCCAGGGCTGCACAGGGGATCAGACAAGGGCTTGCCCAGGAAAACGATTATGAAACTAAATCCCTGAACAGATGTAAGATACTTTTTTTCCCCCTTAACACTCAGGGCATCAGAGAAAATCGTTCTGCTCTAAAAACAAACAAACAAACAAACAGCAATTACACAAGGACATCTTCCATAAAGATAGAAACAAGCCATATAGACCTCCAGTCTTTCCAGAGCTTTCACTGCAGTCAAGAAAAGGGTTAAGTTTTCATCCACTCACATTTGTATCCCCGACCAGTTACTACACAGGCAGCAAAAAAAAAAAAAAAAAAAAGAAACAAAACCGAGAGCTCATCAAGCCAGGGACAAAGGGAGTGGTCTCCGTTTCAGCCCATTCACGCCGGCGTCCTCTTGAGGCAAAAGCAGACACGAGACAAAAACGGCGACCACAAGCATGAAGCAGACGAAGGGCCGCCGCGTCCCGGCGCCTGGCACCCGTGGAGGGGAGAACAGCCTCTTTGAAGGTCCTGAGCGTGGCAACAGTCGTGCATTCTGGGCTTACATTTAGGACGGGGGGATAAAATCAACACACAACTTTCCATCCTTGCCCTCTTCAGCAGAAAGAGATTCACGTGGTTTAAGACTTAAATATTTATTCCTCAAATACAAAACAACGTTGGACACGCACAGCCCTGATGTCCCACCATCTGGCCTTCATCCGAACTTCTTCAGATGAAACAACCAGCTGGGGTCCCGACTTCAGAGACGGGTGCGTCTCCCTCACGGGGAGGGGAGCTCTCTAAGTGCCTGGGCCTCCCTGCTTCCTAGAGAAGGGCACGTTCATGGTTCTAGTCCCATCGTTAGCACTTGGAGGGTTTTTAAAGGAGGATTAGCTATCCTCCATCTGGAAAGAGGCGTCACTTGCCAGGTGACGTCAGGAATTTTTTGGGGTGCGATTAAAGCGGGTGTGGTCCCCGGGGGGCTGGTGCAACCCCAGGGTTGCCTGTGCAGTGAGCCCTCTACCCCTCTACCCCTCTACCTGGCTGGTGAGCACCTCGAAACCGCACAGCCCTCCCCAGCCGACAAACTCAGCCTCGTGGAGGAATGTCCTTGGGTCCATCAGGTCCCTGTGTCACCCGGCGGCCACTCAGACCCCCTCTCTGCAGCCTGCCTAGGACACCACGCACCTGTGGCCACGGCCAGACTCCACAGGTCTGTTCTCTGATGAACTCAGATTTTTAAGATATTTCTGACCACCCCCCCGCCCCCCAACTTTCAACAAGTACCCATGTGTTAGCATCCGAGAGCTGGGAGCAAAGGCACAGCCAGGGGAAAGAGGCTCTTGCTGCAGGAGCTCGGCGAGTTGACGTCGTCTCCTTGGCGGCAGCGGCCTTCTCCAGGGCCAGCGTAGCTGATAAGGCAGCAGAGCCTAAGCACTTCCTGGGCTTGGTGTCACCCCATTAGTAAACCACTGAGGAAGCGATGCGGACACTTTTAAACTCTGTCCGCTCCGGCTGAAACTATCTCGCTAATTATAGCTTCGGCAAATCAGCTCAGGTTCAGGCAGGGGATTTGTAAACTCAGCAAAGTGTACTTCGCTCAATTAAATCCGGCTCCTCAAATTGGTCACCAGACTCCCAAGGACTTCAAAATTAGGAAAACAGAAGATACAAATGGAAAGAAATCCTAAGGAAAGGGGAAGTGCTGGGAGAGGAATTCTTAAGATCTCTTCACCGATGCTTCCCAGGGCTGGACACTTGGGAACAAATGAAGGCTGCGGAGTCCAAAACTTACAGAGCCGCTGTAAAACCCTGCCGCACGCCATGGCTCACCCTGTGTGTTCAGTGGGTCATCTGGACTGCAGAATGACAATGGCTTCTCACTTTTCCCGGATTTAAAACCAGCCCATGACAAACAGGTCTTTCATGTCCTAGCCCAAGGCCTCTGAGGTACCCCCTTCCCCCCTAATAAGTGACAGGCCTCAACAAGCCAAAGGACCCAGCGGGATCCATTTCTCCCAGAACTTTCCAGGGGTTCTGCACCGGCTCCTGCGTTTTGTTTTCAGTTTACTTTTGAAAAACCTTAAGGTCATTTTATGAAACTTGGAAATCGAGTCCAAATCCATTCCAAAGTTTCCCCTTCACTCTAGATGCCCTCGACCTAAATCTCTTAGGGAGAATGCAACCTATTATGTCTTATCAGATGCCTCCCTGTCTTAAATCCATGGCAGTCACATTTAATTTCATTAGGGCTTGTGTCCTGTGGTCATGCCTAAGCTCCTAAACCAACAACAATTAAAAACAAGGTGCATGCTTTAATTCCTAATTCCAAGGGCATTATCCAGACGATTTGAGGGTGTTTTTCAAAACACACAATAATAAATGTGTCAGACACTCTGCTGGGTTCTTTACATTATTATCTCTAATCCTCCACCCGAACTCAGCTTACAGGTGAGGAAGGAACCTGACAGACAAAGAGCTTAAGGGGCCTCACCCAGGTCACTGGGAGAGCTTGGGGGCCCACCAGAACGGAAGCCTGTACCAATGTGGTTCAAAGGTCGGCCACCCAGCTCAGCTGTCCACCAGCCACATCCTGCCACCCTATCCTGCCCTGGTTGAAATGCCATTTCCATCAAGGGGGCAGTGTGCATCTGCACGCGTCCACTCCATTTGAGGGGGCAAATGTTTAGGTGTGCAAGGAGCAAGGGAGCGTGAATTTGGGGGCCCTGAGGTACCAACCCTGGGTCACAGAAGGCCAGCACAGGAAGAGTTCTTTGTATGGCAGTCTGGGTGCCTGAGCTCTTTCATTTGAATCAATTTAAACCTCATACAAGTCAGAACAATTAAGCTTTCTGTCACCCCTACCTCCTGGCACCCAACCAGCCCCCTACATAAAAAAAAGCAAGAGGAATCTGCACGCACCCATCCCAAACATGCACATTAAAACGACATTCTTCCAAAGAGGGTTAAGCCCTCACCTAGCAAGCCAGTGTTACACAACTTGCTCAAAGAACTGTAATTGAAATGTACTTTCTGTGGATGCTGTTTGTAAAGTAATCTTCTTCCACAACCTCCCATACACATACATACTCACAGCTGATTGCTAAGAACTGCTAGAATGCCCCCCCGCCGAAGCACATTCAGAACCCAGGAATCTGCATTTCTTCAGATACACACTCCTCCACTTTTCAGCCTTGAGCACCTAGACCTCTTACTATCTCACCACCACCAGAGGTGGGGAAGAGGTGGCTCGCGCCCGGGTGGGGGTATAGGGCCTGCTCTGCCACTTACTCTGTGTCCCAGGCAAATCACTTAGGATCTGGGAGCCTCATTTCCCATCTGCAAAATGAGAATGCCTGAGATGAACACCAAGGGGTCTGTGCAGCGGAATGCGCCAGACTGACATTGGGGTTGTGCTTATCACCTGCTGTTCTATGTCAGAGTGTGTCTGGCACTTTGTGGCCGATTATCCTGCGTCCCCGCATTCACTCTCTGTGGTCATTTTACTGCACTTGCATACAGGGCGGATTTCACCATCAAAAGGCAAAGTCTGGGTTCTGGGAGGCAGCCTTGATCATGAAAAGCCCTCGCAGATCACGAGTCCCGCCTTGGCCCTTCGTATGTTCTCTGCATGCCTCAGTCTGCTCAACAGTGAAATGGGCAGAACACCTTCGAGGGTAAAGTTGTAAGGCCCGGAAGCCACTCAGGCTGGCCCGCTAGACCCGAACATGCATGCTACTTTCCCACCCCACGACCCAAATTCCCACTGTAGGAAACTGCAAGGCCCACGGCCCAGCAAAATATGGCTCTGGAAGCACAAGCACCTTCTATGCTGTGACACCACGGGGCCTCCTGGCTCAGCCAGGCAAAGATTTAAGCCCCTCGGCTGACTGGAGAAGGTGGAAGGAAGGTGGGTGGATGATACTGAGACCATCCTGGCATTTCCCTCGTGCTCCAGAGGTTACTTTTATTTCCTGTGGGCTGGGCCAATACTGATGCCATCGCAGGCGCCCCTGGGGTGGAGATGTGGACAGGGAAGGAGCCTTCTTTTGCCACCTTGGGCCTGCCCTGGGCTAAGCTGGGAATAGCTGCCCAGCTCATCTCTGCACACCCCACTCGTGGTGGCTTTGCATGGGGAGCTCGTGGGGACCAGGCAAATGCAGGTATCTTTTAAAAACTGAATATCCCATTTATAAGACGCCTGAGGTCAAGTCATGGACAAAGAGACACATAGTAGTTTATAACTAGATCATCTCTCAGGGTGGACTGACACTGCTTGCTTTGTTCTATGTTAGAATGTTCTAGATAAATGGGATACCGGAGGAAGGGTGAAAGGCAGGGGTTCATCCTGCTCTCCCCTGAAGGCTCCCATCACTCCAATGGGACAGAGACCTTCCAGGAACATTAGTGATTAAGGACTGGAACACAGGGCAGGTGAGAGGGTACAGGGCTCTCACACTAGAAGTCTGATTCCTAAGGGGAGGGTGCATTGAGCCATTGCAAGTTTCATTTGAAATTAACATAACATTTCTCTGAATCTTTCCCTCACAAACGGCATCAGTGGAAACCATCCCAGTGTCAGTAAAGACTCACCTGGGCAGATATGCGCCAGCTTTATTTCTTTCAATCTGCATGTCATGAAAGTATGTCACCTTTCTGAACTTTAATTTCCTCATTTGGAAAATGGTGGGAAAAAATCTCCCATCTCGGGGTTCTTGAAAGGTAAAATGAGCTAACATACATAAATCTTGAAGTACTAGGTCTGGCACAATATATGTCATAATAACAATAAGAAAAAATAGTAGCCTTGCTGCAGGATTGTTGAATGTCAGGGGCCAGCCTATGTAAATTAGTCCCTGTGGTGTCTGTCCTTAACCAACCCAGGAGACAGGCACTATTTCTGAGCCCATTTACAGTTACAGGAGATGAGGGTCAGAGCAGTTAAATAACCTGCCCCAAAGGATAGAGCAAAGTGTGGATATGAACACTGAGGCAATTTTGGCCCCTTGAGGCAGGCTGGCTTCCAGACTGCTGCCTCCTTTCCTCTAGGGATGCTCTGTATTTTTAAGACAGTTATTGGGGGGGGGGGGCTATTTCATATCTCATAAATATCATTCACCTGCTGGGGGCATCACTTTTACCTTACAAACCTACAAGGGGCCAGGGGCTTCTTGCAGAAAGCTGTTACTGTGCTATGTTCCCCACCCAGAACCCTGACTAGCCTTAGCCCAGGGGGACCTTGTACCAAACAGCCAGGCGGCCCAGGAGGAAAGAAGGAGCTCACGCACTCCCCAGCCCCAAGGAAGTGGGCTAAGCCGGGAAGCTCCCTGACCCTTCGATTCCTCGTCCCATAAAGCGGACAATGTAGAATTAAAACGCATAAACGCCCTTCCCCCTGGTCCTTGCACCCCCACCCCCACCGCCGCCCCCAGCGGCCTGGAGCACTGTCTTCCCCCCTGGCCTAAGCGCTCGTCTCCGCACCGGGCGGCTTCTCCCCCCCTTCACAAGCTGCCCACCTGCACACCCGGCACATCCCAACCAGGGGGGCTCCTTCTCCCCAGCCCCAGACTGGTGCCGAAGGGAGACCACAGCGGGAGAAGCGGCTCGAGGCCAGCGTGGTCCGGGGTCCCTGGCTGGCCCCGGGGGCACACAGCTCCGCGCCGCGGGCCGCAAACGCTTGTCTCGGGAGGAAGTGGGTGGCAAGAGAGGGCGCAGAGGACCAAGGAAGGAGTTGGGGTGAGCGGAGCGGCCAGGCTGCTGCTTAATGTCCCCCACTGGCCCCACCGCCTGGGTCTGGGAGTTTCTCGCCGGGAACAGGGGCCGGTGAGCGGCTTGGAGGGAGAGGCCCCGGGGTCGCCGGGCTCCCCTAGCTGCGGCCCGCACGGTGGCCGGTGCTGACGCTGCTTTCCCACTCGGCCTCGGGTCGGCTGGAAGGAGGAGCCCTCGTCCGCCCCACTGTCGAGGGGGCACAGGAACCCCGGGGTGACCGTTCTCATGGGCAATGCAGCCTCTCCCACCGGCCCCCCAATGCCACTCTCCACTCCTCCCTAGAGACCCAGAGAAACTGAACTGCTACACCAGGCCGTCCCTCCTGTGCCTGGTTCCTGCCCAGAGTTTCATTTATTTGACAGGTCAGCGATGTCTATTTTCTCCTCCGAAGCTAGAGATTTCTTTTCTGGGCTTTACATGGAGGGTGCTGGTGGTGGTGATACGAAATACAGAATGGGGCCCGTCTACATCGCCATCACTTTATTGTATTATCACTATTAACTTAACTATAAATACTACGGTGGGGAGGGAGGCGCCGGCCGGCCTCGGACTGCGGGGCTCCGAGCCCCGGCGCGCCCCAACCCCAGGTGCGGACCCTCCCGGCTCTGTACACTATTTACAGCTCCTCGTTCCCTTCTCAGTCCCCTCCCCGCAAGGCATTGCGTGTGCAAGAAAGTAGCATCGTCTGTCCGTGCAAGTCCTTCGAATTAGCCCAGGGCCACGGCCGGCCCGCGGCCGTCAGCTGTCCGAGTCCAAATCGCTTTTACCTTCCTCTTCCCTCTTCTCCGGCGACGCCTTCGACGACGTCTTGTTCCACTTCTCGGCGTTTTCCGACTCCTCCGACGAGGACCGCTTCTGCCGCCTCCATTTGGCGCGGCGGTTCTTGAACCAGACCTGTTGCGCAACGGAGGACAGAGCGACGGGTCACACACAATTCGCGCTCCCTCGCGGCCCCGGCAGCCCCCGAGCGCGCTGTGGCCGCGGGACCCCGGCGTGGAGGCAGAGTGGGGGCCCCCCGTGCGCGCGCCAAGAAAAGGAGGGGCGACACTCGCTCCGGCTTCCGCCTTTTCCTTCCCCGCCGCGGGCCTGAAGCGCCCTCCGGCAGCGTCGCGGCGCCCCCGGGAAGTTTGGGGAGAGGAAGGAGGGCTGGGCCAGGCCAGACCCGGCCCGGGTCCGCGGGCAGGGGCCCGGCGCCTACCTCCACCTTCTCCTCGCGGAGGTGCACCTTCCGGGCCAGCTGCTCGCGCGTGCCCACGTCCGGGTACTTGGTCTCCTGGAAGAGGTTCTCGAGCGCTTCGAGCTGCTCGTCGGTGAAGATGGTGCGGTGCCGCCGCTTCCGCCGGCAGTGCAGCTGGTTGAGGAGCTGCAGCTCGGTGCGCGACAGCGTGCCCACGTTCATGTAGGGCAGCATCTGGTGCGGCACTGGGGACACCAGCACCGAGCCGGGGCCCTCGTAGCCTGCGACAGAGCGAGGCGGTCGGTCAGCCCCGCCCGGACGCGCGCCCCGGGCCTAGCCACCCTTAGAGCGCACACGGCCGCCCGCGCGACCCGCTGCGACCTAAAAAAAGCAGCTGCAAGGGGGTGGGGAGGGGGCTGGGGGGAACGGGAACGGGGGGAGCATGTTAGAGCGTCCACCCGCACACCCCCTAAGCCAGTTAAGGAACCCCAAAAGCCTCATCCCCCCACGCAGACACTGGTTGCAGGTTCCGCTAACTCTCGCTTAAAGTTTGAGGCAAGAAGTGGGCAAACTCCTGCGCTAGCTCGGCAAAAACAAATAGGGTGGGGAGCCCACTTGCAGAAGGAGAGAGGCTGTCGCAGAGTGAAGAAGGCCAGCGCCTCCGTGCACCCGCGCCCCGGGGCTGGGGGTGGCGGCGGGACCCTACCTGGGGGCGTCGGGACGCAGGAGCACTGCTGGGCGCTGAGCGGCGGCACGGCTCCGCAGCAGGCCGGGCCCATGGGTGCCGCCTGCACGTGCAGCTGCCCGTAGAAGTAGTTGTTGTAGCCGAGGCGGGAGCCGCCGACCGCAGCCGGGAGGCCCGCGCCGCCCGGGGCCACGGGGCGCGGGTAGAAGGCGCCGTAGTCCGAGGAGGCGCCGCCGCCGGCGCCGTAGAGCGAGTCCCCGTGGAGGGCCGGGAAGACGACGGGGCCCGCGGCGCTGGGCGCCACCGGCAGCACCGAGTCCTTGCAGCGCGGCCGGGCGGCCAGGATGTTGTCGATGCTGAACATGCTGGCGGGCATCCCCGAGCCCCGCGCCGGGAGCGGGGGGCGGCGAGGACCCGCCGAGGAAGGCGCCTCCGAGCGGGGGGGCCCGCTCTTCTCCCGCCGCCGAGCAAACCGAAAGAGAGCGCGGCCGAGCGCGCAGCCCCGCGCCCCTCCCCGCCCCCTGCGTCCGCTCGCCCTGCTCCCGCCCTCCCCGCGCCGCGGCGCGCTCAGCTCCAGCCGCGGGCAGGACGGAGCTCGGAGCAGCGGAACCTCTTGTTGGTTTTATACCGAGTCGACGTCATCCTGGATTTAGTTCCTGGTAATATGCAGATGACAAACAGAACCAGATTTGGCCCTTTCTTTGCCTTTGGGTGTGGGGGGGGGTATGGAGGGGGAAGGGCAGAGGTGCCAAAGGGGAGGGGGTGACAGAGCCTGAAAAGAGATTGTGGATTGCGAATTAATGAAATTAACCTAATCTTTTCCAGTCCGCGGCCCCGCTGCGGGCCGGCCCTACTGGGCGGGCGGTCTAATTGCCCTGGTTAATCTCATTAATTCCATTGTGCGGCTGCAGTTAGCGACTCCCTCCGCCCGACCTCTCCGCCCCCACCCTTTTTTCTCAGATTGGGTCCTATTATTGGGTGCGATTTCCTCTGCCTGTAGCTCAAATTCATTGTGGCCGATTTTACTTTGGAGTGACCCCCCCCCCTTTCGGAATTTGTTTTAGTAAATGTGGGCAACTGGGTCCTCCCTCAAGCCAGATAGAAAATGCTGCTACTCTTTTGGGACCCCAAGCACCCACCGCCTAATTTCACCCCCATTTTTCTTTTTCACCTGGAACTTCTTTCCCGGCTGGCACTGGTTCACTCCCCCAAACCCTTTTGTTTTCTCAAAGGCCCAAATTTTGAAAGGCAAAAACGACGGAAGAAGAAGTCCATTCGGCTACCCCCTCCCCGCTCCAACCCCAAAATTGTGTTCTGTAGCCCCTTTGGGTCTGAAAGCTACCAGAGCAGCCCCTAGGCCGTTGCACCGCGGAGACCGAATTCAACCACGATTTAAAACTCGCCACAGCGAGTACCACTCTCAAGCGATGCTTCCAGCTGTTCTCGGCGTGGGCGTCGGTAGGTTTTGTGTTTTCTTGTTTCTTTTTGGAAATGGGTCTCTTCTCGACCCTCCATGTGTGTGTGTGTGTGTGTGTGTGCGAGAGAGAGTTTGTGTGTTTCGATCCAGATGTGGCCTCTGCGGCTTCCCTATCCCCTTTCCCAACAACTGAGTTGCGTTTTTCTAACGACCTGTCCCCAAAGTGACAGGCCCCCTAGCCGCGGGCTGCCCTTCCTCCCGGCAGGCCCAGGCTTGGGCTCCCCGAGCCGGGTGGCCTGGACTAAACTCGGCTCCGCTCGCTGCAGGCGACCGCGGTGATTTGCGCGATCCTCGGCGCATCACGGCCCGCCCGCCACCACGGCGCGCAGGCGGCCGAGCGCCCCGCGAGAAGGTAGGCGACGGGGCGAGCGTAGTGCCAGCAGCTTCCGAGGCCCCGCGGGCCGGGCGCAAGCCCCGGGCGGACTGGGCTGTCGTTCCCCGGCCCTTCGCGCAGCCACCTCCCGCCGCTCGGGAAGAGAGGGCAGTGCCGGACCAGGCGAGACCGCCGAGGGCCGGGGTGGGGGACACGCAGGGCTGCTCGAAGGCAGCCGCGTTGAGCTCCATGCACAGCCAGTGTTCGCGATTTCTTTCTGCTGACTAACCAGAGGTCCCTGCAGGACTGTCTGAAGTTACCGCAGTAAGACTAATCGTGGACTGCCCCCACCCCCGGCGCTCTGGCAAAGGGCAAAGGGCACTTGTCAGTGGCTGTTCCTGGGCCAGAGGAGCCGCCGCGCAGCAGCCTTGGCCCAGCCTGGGCGCAGAACTCCGGCGGCGCGCGGCTGCGACGGGCCGAAGCCAGGCGGCGGCTCTTCTCCTAGGCTTCCCCGCGTGGGCCTCTGCGCTCTCACGCGCACCCGCCCGTGGCCTGAGCGCCTTGCTTTTTCGAATGCTGCGCAGAGAGGTGGAGTGGGAGATTAGCGCAGGGCAGAGACCGGTCTCCATTTGGGAGACAATTGATTTTTTTTTTTTTTTTAAACAAGAAAAACCGCTCGGGGAGGAGGACCCCCCTCCGTTAGAAAGGTCAGGTCTAGGGTAAGAAGCGGAGCTCCTTCCCTCTTTCACTAACGAGCGATAGAGACTCCCCCCACCCTTCTCAGAAATGTAAAAATCATCGGCTTCCGAGGCGCACACACACCCCAGCAAACTTTCCCGGGTTTAATTATACGCGGCAATTGATGGAAGACAAATGAAAGCTGCAGGTTTGACAGCGACTTTGGTGCGTTTCCGTTGGTGGCTGGTAGAGCACGGCGGCGCGCTCAGGAGTGGCTCTTTTAGGACCTTTGCCTGAGCCCGGAGGACGCAGAAGCGAGGCTGGAAGCCGGGGCAGATTCCGCGGCTGTTCAGCAAAGGCGCTCAGATCAGCACGACGCCAGACTTCGGCAGCAGAGCTAAAACAGTGCCTCCAAGTTTTCACAAGTCCCCCCATACCCTCTGCCCATGCCTCCTTACTCTTGGTACATTGGCCCTTTAGAATAATCAGGTTTAGCAAACCCCTAGACCTCTCCCTCTTGCTTTCCTGCAGCCCTCCCATAGTGCCATCCAACCACTGGAAGGAAGAGCACTTTGCAGGGAGTGAGAGCGTCAGAGTTCTAGGGCGCACGCCACCACCCTGCAATCATTTCCCCTCCCTAGGCCTCAGGTCTTTGCATTGAGTTAACGCCAACATTCGTTGGGTCCCTTACAGCCCTAACATTAAATGAGAATAACTGTCACCCGTTCGCTAGGGAAGTTGGGGGTGGACTTGGGGATATTTTCTAATTCTCTTCATTGGGACAAAGTGTTGTGCTATTCCTGTCCCCGCTTCACCCGGGGGCGCGGGGTCTGCATCAGCTGGGTCCGAGATATGGAAAAAGTCAGCAACCTCTAACCTCCTGCAGAGGGACTTTATGGGACGGCATCACAGGGTGACCACACGATTCCTGTCACTCAGCGGGCTTCTCCCGGGGCTCAGCCCTGGCTCCGCGGAGCCTCCCCTCCCGGGTGTCCGCGCAATCTATGGTGGGGAGGCAGGCGCCTCCTCCGCTGTCCGAAACCTACAAGTGTCCCCTGCGCGCTAAACAAACAATCAGCGGCCCCGCTTCGCCCGGCGCAATTGGAATAACAAATGCGACGCACGCAAATTGCCGGCCCCGCGTTGCTAAGCGATTGTTTGGTGGCCCCGCACGCCCCGCTCAGCATGGGACGACCGCGAGAGTCCAGAGGCGGCCGGCGAGCGCTTAGGTCGGAAATGCAGTAAACACGCCGCTGATTTTCCTTATTATCACCCAAACACGATTTCACACAAAGCAATCACCAGGCAGAAGTCTATGGAAATGTGTTTGTCGAGGAGTCAGTCTCCCCGGTAATAGCCCTCATTTTTCAGATATTAAAGAACAGATCAGTGGATTCCACACGCGTGCGGTATATTTGCTGTCCGCGTCGATCAGGACGTGCGCGCGCCGCGGTCCTCGCCAAATTGATTCATAGAGCGGAGATTAAACTGCTTCTCTGATTTAAAACAGAGCGCCCAAGTTGGGAGTGTGCGTCTGGGTATCTCCTCCCGCCCCAAGATGTTTTCATCATGCAGAAACTGTCGCCCCACTACCCCCCCCCCACACACACACATTGTAGTGGGGGTTCAAAAGAAGAAAGAAAGAAATGTATGTGCGGCCCCAACTTCTTACGGTTTGTTTCGGGAACTTTCTTTTTCTTAATTCTCTGCCTCTTGACGGGTCACAGAGCAGAGTTCATAATCGGACGCGTTTACGGAGGATTTTTTTTTTTTTTTCGTGCCATGCGCAAAAAGCTGGCGTGTCCTTTTCAAAGGCACGGAGCCCTCCTCTCGGGGAATTAGCAGCACCCCAGCACCGTCGTCGCGGCGCGAATCGGTTTTATTATTTATATTTGGGCTTTAAAAAAAAAATCGTAAAAACCAGCATCTCCAAACTAGTGCCTAAACCCCGCTCCCCGGCCCTGCTGCGCCCCGGAGTCCACCTCCCGCAGCCCCAGTGGATTTTCCGCGAGAGGCTCGTCGGCGTCCAGCCCGAAGCGCGCTGCGGCGCTGGGTGTACGCCTTCAGCGGGACGTAGGGGTGCTGCCTTGTTGAGTTTTGCTAGATATTTTGCAATGCTCAAGGAAAAGCACCCCAGCCCCTGAGGACGAAATAATCAAGGTGTTAGAAAAGCTCAACAGAGCTCAGGGAGGGAAGGACGGGGTGTCGAAAAATGACGTGCTCCCATGGCGTCGGAAAAAGAACGGCTCGGGTTTTCCAGAGTTGCAGAGGTGCGCTTTCTGCCGGGCTGTTTACCAAAGTTAGTTTCAAAGTGCCTGCAGCGTTGCCTTTGCACATCACAGAATGCAAATGACTATAATTTGTTCTCAGAGTAACTTTCTCTTGAAATGATTAGCAAAGTCAGTCTTTTGGAAATTAGAGCAATGCACAGACGGTTCCCGAAGTCCCTCGCCAACCGATATCAACTTCTAAAGTTTTCATTCATGTAAACCTCATTAATGAAGATCTTTTATTTAAACGTCAAGCGGATTTGAAATTTAGAGTAAATTATGAAGCTTGTATGTCTAGCCAAGTCATGGGTCAAATGCATTTGTGAAAAACTGCTAAAAGAGCATATGGTTTTGAATTTTTCTACAATGACTAGTGTTTAAATAAATTGCTTGTACTGCTTAACTTCATGTGTAATTTTGACAGAAATTGGCCTATAGCCTTTTGATATGTAAACATTTCAGCCTTTTATGCGGTATAAAAAGACACTTGCTTTTTAGGATCTGCTCAGGCAGTCACCCTGTTATTCAGAAAACTGGCACCTACTATTACATTCTTTCTAGATTTCAACTTTCAAGTGGCAGCCTCGCAGAAAAAAAAAAAAGGAAAGACAGAAAGAAAGAGATATTTCAAAAGCAATGTCCATTTGGGATTAAAAGCTGCAAATGAGGTGAGAACGTGCCACTTACTATCTGAAAGAAATGGATAAACCATAGTTATTAAGGAACATTTTCTGTCACTTTTCCTTAAGCCAGCCCGTCTGAGGGGACACTTAAGCAGGGCTGAGGAACTGACTGGTATGTCATTAAATGCTTGTCTTAGGGCTGAACCAATCAGTCCAACACGCAAATAGGTGTTTAAAATCTAGGTATCACTTCACGATGTTACCAGCGAAATGGCTCTGTGTCACAGAACCCATTAAGATGCAAAATCAGTCCTTCTCAGAGGCAAATCATCCAGGGCGAGCAAGTTCTGGATATAAATGGCATATTTGAGCCACGGACCTGGGAGCAGGGTAAAGTTCGGGAGCCCGCGCTCCTCTAGGTGGCCACGGTTTCTGAAACACATATAAATCTGCATAAACCCATTTGTGCCTAATAAGCGTTCTGAGTGTGGATTAGACTGCGGGTCACCGAGGGGGAGCCGAGCTTCCCTGCACGGCGTGGCCCAAGTGCCAGACGGGGCCGCAGGTTGACTTCCTGCGTTCTGGGGAGGGGCCAGCCCGTATTTATCGAACTGGTCAATTTGTCCCATACAGACTTTTCGAGAGGCACTGCCCCTTTTGTGAAGCTTTGGGGGCAACTGGGGAACAGAGATGGCTCACAGAGGCAGGTTTCTTTGTGTACAGTTGAACCACCCGAGCAAATTGAGATTCTCTTTATGAGGACCGCGCTGGAGCGAAATCTAAGAAGAAGAAAAAAATACTCGCCTCAAAAGACAGGAGGAGGTGTTTTATTTACGTTTCTTATGCATTCCAACACATCATATTGTGGTCAGCAAACCGAAAAGGAAAGGACACATTTCATGATATAAAGAAAACATGAGGCTTTGTTGTTGTTGTTTTTTTTTTTTCCTAGGCTTTCTACATTCCTGGCTAACCTTTCCGTTCATTTTGAAATGGATGAGGGTAATCTTTTTTTCTTCGTTAGCTGCAGTCCTACAGTTCTTGGAAAAACAACTGATTTGCTAATAAAAAAGTTCCGTAGCTTTCAGCTGTTTAACTTCTTGAAACTTATCAAAAAATGTGTCTGTGATCAAAGTTAGAGAGGATATGTATTTTGGATAAAAGAGGGTCATTTAATACTCAAAAGATCATTTGGGGAGGGGGTTTTGTTTTTGTGGACTTTTTTAAGAAGGAAAGAATATAATAAAATAAAACTGAAAATTAGAGGAAAAGATAAGCATTCCTGGACGAATGCTTTCCGTGTGTAAAACTTTGAGTCCACAAAGGTTAGTATCAGTGAAGATTATGGATGGCATAGAGCTTTGTTAGCATTTCAGTCTCTTTAACGGGGACTTGACAAAATGTTCGTGTAGGACATCATCTTAAGATTGGGATATGGGGGTCGGATGTGGCTCAACTGGTTGGGCATCCGTCTCCCATATGGAGGGACCCGGGTTCGATCCCCGGGACCTCCCGGTAAAAAATAAAAAACTGATTTAAAAAAAAAAAAAGATTGGGATATGAAGTTTATAGCATTATTGATATTTTTTATACATCAGTGAGGAAACTGTGACAAGCACATTCCCAGATGTAGCTTGTCCTTCAAAGTCGTCACCGAACGAGCCTCCAACTTGTTCCAGCATCACCATCATGGTTTTGAAGTTTTCTGAACTCCTAGGACACTTTCTTGGGCCCATTAAATCCTGTCTGCCACACTCCATACTTCTGAAGCAGAAGTAGTCTAGCAAAGAAGCGGGCTACAGGGAGGGACGAGGCTCCTTTCACCTGCCCAGTCCCACCACCCGCAGGATCTGATGCCGTTACCCCGCGACGCCTGGCCTCCAGCTGCAGAGGAGGCTGATCCCTTGCCAACCTGCCCGGGTCATTCGGGTCCGTCCCTCCATGACTGTGCCTGGTGGAAAAGAGGAAGTGAATTCTCAGAAACAAACTCAACTCCACTTGTTTGATTTGTGCTGGGACTTTCATTGTCTTTGCTGGGATGGAGAATTTTGGAATGCACCTCCCTACACACACACACACACACACACCCCTCTCTCTCCCCCAACCCCTTTCTCCTTAGTTTTGCACAATTGATTATTTCTGGCCAGTCCATCCCCCTTGTCATCTCCTTTCTGGAGTTTGTGTTTGTGGGTATGTGCCCACAGCCAGGGCCTAAAACTGAGAGATGCTTGATCCACGTTGCAGATTTGGTTCCACTTAGCAGTAAAATTCCTTCTGCAGACCAGAAGGTCTTGGGTTTAAAATCACAAGAGTCCATCTCCCATGTCACTGAGTTGTTTGTAATTTATGTATTATGGGGGAAAGTAGTCTGTTCGTGGTAATGATAGCTCGGGGAATTCAGTATATGAGCCAAATGTAGGACAGTTGAACTGAAAAGAACCCCTCTTGTCTACATGATACCTCGCAGATTTTTTTTACGGGTCCCTGAAGCACGTTTTATTCCCTCTCGTAAGGTTTGTAGATATCGCCATTTTTGGCTCTGCCACAAGGCCAACACAATATTTGCAAGTGAAACGGTGACATCAAAACACATTCATTCTCAAGTAATGACAAGACTTTCTCTGAAACTCTAGAATTCTGGAATTATTTGGATCTTAAAGTATCTCCAGTTGACTTTGAGACAGGAACATAAGTTTTTGATAATACTATCCACATTCTGATTTAAGCCGTGGCCATTTTTTTTTTTCCTCTCCAAAACCTTTGGAAAGTAGCTTTCCAAATTAAACTAGACCAGGGTGATCAAGTGAATGTTTGACTTGAAATAATTTTTAAAATAACTTGTTCACTGTTCAAGTCCTTCAATAAAGCAGAACAGCAGCAGGGTGAGTCGTTTTTCAAAACTCTCTGCTTGGCAGCGTTGCTCCGGCACTTCCCTGAAAAGTAGATGTTGTATATGTGTGGTGAATGCACCCCACTCCATATTCCAGGGAAGTTCTGTAGTGAATATTTCTCGCTCACAGACTGGAGTCTCTGTGAAATCTCGCTCTTTGGATTTCTGTGGGGGCTGACTCAGTCTTCTAACCCAGGAACAAACTGGCTTTTTAGGGGATCCTGCTCTAAATGAGAGCAAACGTCCACATACTAGGACAGATGCAGTAGACATTAGCATGGAAAGCTAGCTATGGCCGTGTCTAAACTAGTGCCAACCACTAGTCCAGTTCTTCTATAAAACGGAAAAACGGAGTTGGTGTAAATTCCTGAAAGTCTGACCCAAAAGGGAGGGAGAAGGAGATGACCCCTCTGAGTGCTGAGTGGAGGACCTCAACTCAGGTGGGGCCTGTTACCATCTCCTGACACAGGTGAGGATACCAGATGAGGCTGGATTTGAACTTGGGTCTCTTTGGCTCCAAAAGTCACCTGCTTGCCAGCATAGCACACTGGCTCTTGTAAGACAGGTGACATGCCCCACTCCCCAGCGTGGCCAGCCAGATCTCGTATTCCTGGCTCCAGGTGCCTTCCCTCCCACCACCGCCTGTCAGGCCCTGAGCCCGCTGAGAGCGCCTTCGGGGGCTGCCTGGCCTCTGTGCCTTTGCTGGCTCCTTTCTCTCCTCCTATCTTGCCCTTCTCTCTGGGTTCTCCCTGTCCAGGTCTGGCTTTTGACTCTGGCCGTGCAGCAGTGACCTCTCCCCCAAAGCCCTGGAGATCAGGGTTAGAAGCCTTCTGTGCTCCGGAACAAGTCTACCTCGAGTGACAGATGCGCCAGCAGTGGTGCTCCAGGGAGGGCCACGCAAGGCTGGCCTCAGCATCTAGCTCAGCTCCACATCCCAGCTGGCCACGGGCCTTGGCACAGTGGGCGTGCTAAGCAGCTCTGTTTAAGAAAGAATACATTTTCACCCTTGGCCCCTACCCCCCCACACACACTTGCTTCTAGATCTCTCCAGGCTCCAGGCCAAAAACCACTGGCAGGAGGGTGCTCTCCTGCAACAGATAACAGGAGGAGGCTGCAGATCTGTCCAGCTGGCGGCTGGGCCCGGGCAGACCCCCAGAAGCTGGCTGGGGTCATGCCCTGTACAGAGGTGCAGGTCAGACGGCCACACCTGGGTACACAGGCAGGACGGCTGTCACCTTTGGGCCTAAGGTTCCACACATCCGGATGGAGAGTCGCACAGTCCTCGGGGCGGGCGCTGGATGCAGAGAGCGTGAAGATGTCCTAGGGCTGCCTGGCTTGTGGCCCCACAGGGCCTTCCCCGCCGGTGAAAGGGGGAGCGTGAGGAGATAAACTGCACGGCCCCCCAGCTTAGACGCTGGCCCCGATCCAGCATTGATTTGAGTGATGGATGTGTTCTGTGACGAGGTCTTCATTTCCCTGGAGAGCGGCTCAGGCTGGCTCCAGGCCGCGGGGGGTGCTGGGAGCACAGCTGACTGGACACAGTGGACCCCGTGATGCTTTTCTTTCGGCCTTGGAGTGTTGAAAAACACTGACTCAGGACCAAAGCAGGGGCATAGACGGTTGGTGGGCCCTCCTCCACCTTCCACCCTACAAAGCCCCCACCCTGACCGGACACACGGCGTGTAGAGGGATATTCAGGGAACATGATTTGTAATAAATCTCTCCCTCTCCCCCGGCCCCTCTCTCTCTCTCTCTCTCTCTCTCTCTCCATCTACCATCTGGAAGCACCTTAAATGTTTATCAGTTGGAGACGAATAAAATAAACCAGGGGAGTGGATATAGCTCGGTGGTTGATCACCTGCATCCCATGTGCAAAGGCCCTGGGTTCAATCCCTGGTACCTCCTAAAACAAAATTGGAAAAAATAAACAAACAAACAAACAAAAAGTAAAATAGACCAGGGCTCACAATAGGTAATCATGTAGCCCCTGGGAAGAATAAGGAGGCCTGTATGTACTGATATAGAAAGATCACCAGACATTGCTGAGTGGCCAGGGTAACTCGTAGACCTCTAGCTTAGTCTGGTTTCACATACACATAGATAACATACATGTTTATGTAGATACACACATGCAAACACATGTACTTATGTGTGAGCTTGTATTCACATATACATGACATGACAGTATTCTCTATGGGTTCATCAATATAAAGGAATTAATATTTGGAAAATACATATATATAGAGAGAGGAAAAATATATAAATGGAAGAGAAAAAGGTCTTGAAAGTATGTACCAACTTAATAGCAGTGGTTATCTCTTGGTGAAGGGGGCGGGGGTTGGAGGTGATGCTTAAAGGGGACTTCGGCTTTATCTCTAATGTTTTCCTTTTGCACAAAGACCCCACATTCATGTTTGCCCTGTGAAATTAAATGTATGTTCAAACCTATATATATATATATATATATATATATATATATATATATATATATCTCCCACATAAGCAATTTCTTTCATTCTCTGTACAATGTCAGGGAAATAGCACCCTGGTCAAATAAATAATTTGGGACAAGAGACCTGCCCACCCACCCCCCTCCACCCCCATTTCCTGGACTAACACCTCATCCAGGCAAACAGCATCATTGGAAATGAGTCCTGCTTGCTAACGACTCGCTCCCCTGGGTTCCTGGACAGCAGCTGGGGACGTAGGGAGGAAAGAAGGGTTCTGAGTGGGCAAAGTAGAGGTTTGAGGTCTTAAGACTAGATTTGGGGAAGCAGATGTGGCTCAGGCGACTGGGATCCCACCCACCACATGAGAGGTTGCTGATTTGGTTCCCGATGCCTACTGAAAAAGACAGCAAGCTGGAGCGATGGGCAGGCACGATGAGCTGACGCAACAAGAGACGCAAGAAAAAAAGTGTAATGAGAGACACAACAAAAACAGGGAGCAGAGGTGGCTCAAGCGATTAGGTGCCTCCCTCCCACATCGGAGGTCCCAGGTTCAGCTCCCGGGTTTCCTAAAGAAACAAGGAAGGGGGCAGATGTGGCTCAAATGGTTGGACATCCATCTCCCATATGGAGGGACCTGGGTTTGATCCCCAGGACCTCCCGGTAAGAAAAATAAATAAATAAATTTAAAAAAAAAAAAAGAAAAGAAAAGAAGCAAGGAAGACAGACAGACACAGCAAGTGGAAAACAACAGGGGGTGGGGAGAAATAAATAAATAAACAAACAAACAAATAAATAAATAAATAAAATAAATCTTTAAAAGAAAAGACTAGATTTGAGTCCCCAGTCTGTCCCCTGTAAGTATAAGTCACTTCTCCTCATCTCTGAAATGGGGATCCCATTCTTGGCCTGTGTACCTCTAAATTCTTGTGAAAGAAAAGTGGGGTGTGTGTGTGTGTGTGAGCATAATTGTAAATTTATTCATCTTTTTACCTTTTTACCTTGCAGCCTAACAGTACCTGGTCCATTAGAGGCGCTCAGTGGATGTTCATGAAACTGAACTGAAAATAGTCTATAAGGAGTTAAAATAATAATAAAGGAATCGCAATTTTAAAGCATGAAATTAATATTTTGGTCTTTCAAATTCATATTCTCAATGCATTCATTCCACAGATATTCAGCATTTACTTACTGTTCCAGATTGAATTGTGTCCCCCCCAAGACACGCTCAAGTCCTACCCCCCGGCCTGTGGATGGACCCATTTGTAAAGGGAGCTGGGAAGAGGTAACTGGTAGAGGTGAGGCCGACCTGAATCAGGTGGGCCTTCGTCCCGAGTGACTGGCGACCTTACGGGCAGGGGAAATCTGGACACGGTGGTAGGAGACAGATGGGCAGCGAGACGGCCACGGGACGGAGGCAGAGACTGAGCTCTGGGTGGCTGGGTTTTCACTTCTAGCCTCCAGAATGGTGACAGAACAAATTCCTGTTGTTTAAGCCAACTAGCATGTGGTATTTGTTAAAGCAGCCCTGGCAGACTAAGATACCTACTATGTACTAGGCACTGTGCCACATGCTGGGGAAGAAAATAGTGAACCATAAAATAGCCCTGCCCTCTTGGAGCATACACTCTAAAAAGATTTCCAGCAATATAAAGATAATGCTAAGGAGGAAATTAAACAGGTGGTCTTAGCTGCTTGGTGCAGAGAATAGGGACAAAAAATTATTGCCACATTTCAAGGTATTATAATGGGCAGAGCACAAATATCCAAGTCATTGGGAATCACAAAACTCATAGCTCAAATGTAGATGTCAAATTTGAATTTTAAATATACATATATCCTGCCAGGTTTTCTTTGAATAAGGCCTGCTTGAATTTCATCTGACATAGGGAATTTAACTTTTTTTTTTTTTTTAAAGATTTGTTTATTTCTCCCCTTGCCTCGTTGTTGGCGCTTGCTGCCTGTTCTCTGTTTGTCTTCTTTTTAGGAGGTACTGGGACCCGAACCTGGGACCTCCCATGTGGGAGGGAGGCGCCCAATCATTTCAGCCACCTCTGCTCCCTGCTTGCTATGTCTCTTCATTGCGTCATCTCACTGTGTCATCTTGTTGTGTCAGCTTGCCATGCCAGCCTGTCTCGTCAGCTTGCTGTCTTGCTTGTCTTCTTTAGGAGGCACTAGGAACCAAACCCAGGACCTTCCATGTAATAGGTGGGCGCCCAGGTGCTTGAGCCACATCCACTTCCCAGGAATTTAACTTTGATGCCACACAATATTTGACTAACAATCTACACCTGAACAGGCCTGAGCTGCAGTCCCAGCTTCACTGATTCATTGCCATGTGATTGGGTCACAGCAAAAGTTATTGGGGTCTCTGAGCCTTAGCCTCCATCCCGGTAAGTTTGCTCGCTGAAACTACTCTCGCGGCGTTGTTGCACTGGTAGGAGGTAGCGTGGGTGCAGGTGCCCAGCAGTGGGTGCTGGTCAACCAAGGGAAGCCATTCTGGCCCCAGCAGGAAGGATGGCAAGACCCCTGCCACCCACAGAGGCTGGTCACTGCTTGGTAGCCTGGGGAAGCATTCAGCCCACTCAGAATCAACATTTTCCAAGGCCCCAAACACTTCTAAGACCTAAGTCATTGTGTGGAGGCTCAATTTGACCCAGAAGCATAATCTAGGTGTTCTCTACAAGAGAAGAGGGAGAAAGGTAGAGGACCTTGGGTGTATTCGGTTATCTTTTGAATGTTTTTCAGCTCTTTGGACTTGCCTTATTACCCCCATTTTGCACATAGGAAATGAGGCCGTGGAGATGACGGGATCCTGAAGATGGTAAGGAAGCAGCAGAAGCAGTATGCAAACCCCAGTCTGCATGACCC
Source organism: Tolypeutes matacus (assembly GCA_026826555.1). Taxonomy (NCBI): domain Eukaryota; kingdom Metazoa; phylum Chordata; class Mammalia; order Cingulata; family Chlamyphoridae; genus Tolypeutes; species Tolypeutes matacus. Next base: position 975,765 of record JAKSZT010054523.1, read on the forward strand.
AAAGTCTGCTCTATTCTCTTCACTTGACACACAGCTGGGCAAGAGTAGATAGAGTACTAGAGCAATTTGGAGCAAGGGCTAAAGAATTAGCCCGACTGGCTTGGACTCTTGGCTGTGTTAGCTTGGGCATGTTTCTTAACCTCCCTGATTTTCAGTTTTCACATCTATAATATGGGGTTGATAGCAGTTCCAGCCGCAAAAGTTGCTGTGAGGGCGAAAGGAGCTAATTGTCATTCGTTTACTATTCGGATGGCCTGGACGTGATGTCAGGTGGAAAAACATGGACCTTAATCAAGGAAGTCGGACTTGGACTTTATAGGAAAAATGATTTATGTTGCTTGTATGTTCCTTTATGTGTGCAGAAGAAAAATATATGATAAAAAGAATTCTATGGCTCAATCAATCTACAAAGCTCTTTAGAAAGAATGAAAGTGCTCCGTGGCGTCCATATGCACAGACACTCACGTGAAATCCTAGCGAGGTGCGTAGCGGCTACTCAGAGATGAGGAGACGGGGCAGAGGCTGGGCCACTTGCCTGAGGAGTGTGGTGAGCGGGTGAAACCAGGAGTTGAAGTGGCCACTCGCCTGCCAGTGTGAGACTCTTGGGAGAGGAGAAGGGACAGCACTTTGCACTGCCCAGGAGATGCAGTAGTTGCGCATCGTCGCAGTCGGCCTTCCCCTTTGCAGCACCGGGGACAATGCGCGTCTTTAGGAGAGATGGGACTGCCCGTGGACGTGACTTGTGGCCAAATCCCATTAACCCTCCGTTCTTTCAAGAAAAGGGCTGTGTAGGGCCCGCAGGGCGGGTAGACTGCCAACCAGGCCTAGACCAATGATGCAGTGAGGAAGTAGGCGCCCAAGGCTGCTTCCAGCACTGGAAGAAGGTTCCAGAAACACTGTCAGTGCTTCCCATGCCTTGGGACATGGGCAGCTGGCCCACTGACCTCTGGGGCTGAGGTAACAACGGGGGCCAGGAGGGCGAGGTGGGGAAGGAGAGACGGGAAGATGGCAGTGCTGCAGCCTCCTTGTGGGGCAGATGTCCTGGTGCCCCCTTCCATACCCACTGGGGAGTTGCCCCTGGCCCCCATGCCCCGAGCTGAGGAGGTCCTGCTGCCTCTGGGCTCTGGAAACGCAGGCTCCCCTCACGAGCACGGGCATTTGTCCCTGGGAGGGCATCTTTGCTCGCTGAGCCTGTGTTTTTCTATCCTGCCCCTGCAAGCACCTCCGGGAGAGGAAACTGTCTTCCCCATTGCTCCATCCCCGTCTGGCCCTGGTTCCCACAACGGTGCCGAGGGATCTGGTATGAATCATGGTGGTAATAAAATCTGCCATTAATTGGGCTCTTATAATGTGCCAGGCATTGCCAAAGGTTTTGCATTTGGTTTCTCATTTAACCCTCACAATAGCCCTCAGAGGTAGAGGTTATTATCATCACCTCAGTTTGTAAGTGAGGAAACTGAGGTGTGGTGAGCTTAAGGGATTTATTCAAGGTCACTTTTTTATAAGGTCCTTGGGGCATCTTTAAGGACAATTGAAAAAATACCGCTTTATTGGGGTATAATCCATATACCGTAAAGTTCACCCTTTAAAAGTGTGCAATTCGGTGCTCTTTAGTTATGCACAAAGTTGTGCAGCCATCACTGCGATCCAAATTCAGAACATTTTCATCACTCCAGAAAGAACCCTGAACCCTTTAGCAGCCACTCTGGTTGAACCCCCTCCCACCTTGGTGACCACGAATTTATTTTCTGTCTCTGTGGATTTGCCTCCTATGAACAGTTCATATAATGGAATCATGCAATATTTTGCCCTTGGTTTCTAGATTCCATCACTTAATGATGGTTCATCCATGTCCTCTTTATTGCCAGATAATATTCCATAACATGGATATATCATAATTTATCCATTCATCAGTTGGTAGATATTTGGGCTGTTTCTTTTTTTTTTTTTTTTTTTTTTTTTTTGGTATTATGAATAATGCTTCTGTGAACATTTGTGTACAGGTTTTTGTGTGGACATATGCTTTCAGCCCTGTTGTGTATAAATGTAGGAGTGGAATTAACTCTTGGTTAATATTTTGAAGAAATGCCAAACTATTTCCAAAGCAGTTGTACCATTTTACATTCCTGCTAGCAATGCATGAGAGTTCCAATTTCTCCACATCTTCCCCAATTTTTGTTGTTATTAACTGTCTTTATTTCTTTTCTTTTTCTTTTTTTTAATCCTTTTTATCCCAGCCCCTGGTAACCTATGTTCTAGTTTCTGAATCTATGAGTTGTTTATTCTAATTCTTTTTTACTTTAATCATCCTAGAAGGTATGAAATGGATTTGATTTGTATTTCTCTGATGACTAATGATTTTGTAAATCTTCATTGAAGAAATGTCTCTTCTAGGAATCAGATGTGGCTCAAGTGATTGAGCTCCCATCTACCACGTAGGAGGTGCCAGGTTCGGTTGCTGGTGCCTCCTGGAGAAGACTAGCAAGACTGCAAGCTGGCGTGATGGGCAGGCATGGCAAATTGATGCAACAAGATGATACAACAAGGAGACACAAAGAGGAAAGACAATGAGAGACACAACAAAGCAGGGAGCTGAGATGCCTCAAGAGATTGAGTGCCTCTTTCCCACATGGGAGGTCCCAGATTCAGTTCCCAGTGCCTCCTAAGGAGAAGACGAGCAGACACAGAGAGCACACAGAAAACGGACACAGAGAGCAGACAGTGAAAGCAAAACAAAACGAAGGGAGGAGGGATAAATAAATTATAATAAATCTTTAAAAAAAATGTCTATTCGGATTCTTTACTCATTTTTTAATTGGATTGTTTGCATTTTTATTGTTAGTTCTAAGAGTTCATATTCTGGACACAAGTCCTTTATGAGACACATGATTTGAAAAACTTTTACCCATTCTGTGAATTGTCTTTCCACTTTCTTGATGATGTCATTCAGAGCCCACGTTTTTAATTTCAATAAAGTTCAACTTATCTATTTCTTCTTTTGGAGTCATAGTCAAGAAACAATTGCCTAATCCAAGATCATGGAGATTTTTTGCCTTGACTAGAATGTTATATACATGTACTCAGACAATATGTAGCCATTGGTGTGACTTCTTTCACTTAGCATCATGCTTTTGAGATCCATGCCTGTTGTTGTGTGTGTGTGTAATTTGCTCCCTTTATTGCTGAATTTTATTGCATCTAATGCATGTGCCAGTTTATTTATTCATTTGCCAGTTGATGGATGTTTGGATGGTTTCCTGATTTGGTTATTTTGGATAATGTTGTGAATATTCAAGGTGAGTATTTGCGTGGATGAATATTTTCATTTCTCTTTGATAATTTCTCCTGGGATATCCAGAAATGGCTTTGCTGGGTCATATGGTAAGTGTATGTTTACCTTAACAAGAAACTGCCAAACATTTTCCCAAAGTGGCTATACCATTTTGCATTCCCCTCAACAATGTATGTGAAGTTTGTTTTTTTCATCCCCTTTATTTACCAGTTTTCAAAATAATAAGTTGGTTCCCTAATATTCTCAAGGGGTGACCCGATGAAGATTATTTTCCTGTCATGAACTCATGGATTTAAATCTATTTTATGTTTCAGTTTGCTGCAGTTAATCTTCTTATAGATGCTTACACTTTCCCATCTTTGCTGAGGGGGGCCTTTTAGAATTGCTCCTTGGGTCCTTTGGCCTGGCTGCAGTAGTCTTTCACAGCCCTTGCTTTCTTGTATGACAGTGTATCCCAGGAGGATCTCCTATGTTTCCTTCCTGAGACCTGGAATCACCATTTCTCCAGGAAACCCTGAGAAATGGTATTTAGAGGCCATAGTCGGGGCACTAGGGGTGCTTATTTATCCTGCTTGACTATGGTTCCTGGGCCTTTTCGGTTGGTCCAGAACTAACAGAATTAAGAAATACAAATATTTCTAAAATAGAAAATATATCATGAGGTTCTAGTGATGCTTCTAATTCTATAGAAAAGGCCATATTTAACCTCTTCAAAGTTGCCTTTCTATCTCCTTTTCTCTGCACCAAAAATCCTAGATCCTGATGATAAGTCAGGGAGGTAAGATAAACTGATAAGTGAAGTGGTTACAAAAAGAGCTGGCATTTATTGAGTGCTTAGCTTGTCCTAGACTCTTTCCAATTCTTAGCACAAGCCTAGGAGGAAGCTATTATGAGCCTCCCTTTACCCATGAGGACCCTGAGACTCAGAGAGGTTGAGGAAATCTGCCAAGGCCACAGGAAGCCAGGACTCAGGCAGTTTGCCTCCAGGGCAACTTCCCTCTACACTCTCTTTAGCCACCCTCCTGGTCCTGCATAGGACAGTGACTGCAGGAAGCCTCCAGGAAGGAGCAATTGTAGGATTAAATGGTAGGATTGAGAAATTGAGCAGCAGGAGAACTCACTTTCATAGTGGAGGTAGGGAGACCAGAAAGGCTTCCTGGAGGAAGTGGCAAAGACCTAGGCCTTCATTCACTCATTTATCAACCGACAGTATTTGAACATCCTCATGTGCCAGGAAGAGGGGGTATGGCAGTGGACTGGGAAGACAGGATCCCCTGCCCTCACTGAAGTTGCCATTAAAAAATATAAATAAAGAAGAAACTGAACATCCACAGCCTGTCATCAGAGGACCAATTAAGTTTTGTTTTGAAGAGTTTTGGAAAAGTGGTCATAGAGCTGAGAATTGTGCCTTCAGGCACCCACATCTAAACACTCAGGAAGCACAAAGACAAATAATGGAGTGGAACGAAATAGCCTCAGGGACATGGCCAAGGGCGTTCCGTCCTTCAGGTCCTAGTCTGAAAAGTGTTTCCCCAGGCAGAAGCTGAGCCCCAGAGCCCTGCAGCAGCCCCCGTGTCCTTTCCCTGCACCTAGGACCCGACCTGCGGTCACCAGGGGTCTCCTGTTCCTAGAATAAACCGCCTCTTGAGGTCCACACAAGCTCAATTCTGAAGAGTAAGTGAGATCTATCCTGATGCCTGCAGGTCATTGTCACATCACTGCTCATTCTTACTACAGGCTTAATGCTTGCTCTGCTGATCTCAGTGAATTAGGTGAAGAAAATAACTGCCCTTGAATCCATAGCCTCTGTCATCTGCTAGTGTTCAGAGAGTCACCTCTGCTTGCCCTTTGGAGTCAAGGGCACATTGTCAGTGCTCAAGAGGTGTTTCTTGGATGGGTAGGTGAGAGAGTGAGCGAGTAAATGTGTTAGTTGGTGATTTGGTGAGTGAACCGTCTGCACTGTTTCTGAAAAGAAAGCTGAATTTGAGAAGGAAAGCCTTTTGGAGCGGTGGCGTGGTATAGTGACAGAGTGGGTGGGCTCCCGAACCAGATTGCCTGGCTGCAAATGCTGGTTCTACCACCTCCCAGCTGTGTGACCCTGGAAAAGTTACTTAACCTCTCTGAGCCTCAGTTTCCTCATCAGCAAATGGGGATACCAACAGTCCTCATCTCGGAGGGTGGTCATGAGGATTGAATGAGAAAAGATACATGAGGCTCTTAAACCAGTGCCGGATGCCCAGCAAGCCCCACAGAGGGGTAACTTCTATTGGCAACATCATTGTAGACTCTAGGTCAGCACCTATTAGCCTGGGGACCTTAGAGAGGTTACTTGAGCCTCTCTGGAGGCTCAGTTGTCTCATCTGCCAAATGGAAGTAATATTAATTCCAGCAATATGCACCGTCGTGAAGAGGAAAGCAGGTAATCCGTGTAGTAGCTCAGGTCCAAGGGTGCAGTGTGGGCGGCAGCTGTTACAAGCCTGGCACCCAGGCCTGGCAAACAGTGGGTCACTTCACATTTCAGAAAAGTACGCAGGCTGTCCTTCTCTGAGGCAAGGCTTGGGCATTTTGGGTAACTTGAAATGCACGCTGCCCCGAGCCCAGGGAAACTCAGAGGAGGAGACCCTAGTAAAGGAGCCTGGGGACCAACAAAGGGCTGGGGTGCCGTGACGGAGACGAAAACATCTCTCCGCAGGAGCCCCAAGGAGGCTCCCCCTGCCACTCTCTCCATTGACAAATGGGGACGCTGAGGCTGGGAAGAGGGAGAGACTGTCCTAAGCTCACACAGCTACTAAGTGGTAGAAGTGGGCCATGACCCGGACTCTGACTACCAGTCCAGGCGCGAGCCTTCAAGTTTCATAGCCTGTGAAGCATGGTGTCTCCAATGGTGAGGTGTGGAGGAATGTTCCAGCAGGATGGGGTCCTGCTGGAGTAGGATGGACCCTAATCCAATATGACTGGTGTCCTTATAAGACTGGTGTCCATTTCTCTTGTTTTGTGGTAATTTGCTATGGTTGCCCAAGGAGACTACTGTATTTCCCAAATCCTCGCTCAATATTTTCCTGCAACTCCTTTCCCCTGTGCATGTTACTTCTCGGTGCTGTGTGTGCTTTGCCTCCCTCATCTGATCATGAGCTGCTCTGGTGACAGCAACCATACCGTGGTTATCTTTATACCCTTCTCCTAAGCCAACCTCACCAATTAAAAATTCCAAATACAGTAGAGTAACATTTCCAAGGCCTTTATCTTCAGCAAATTCAATCCTTCACTTGTATTCCTTTTTCTCTCTTTTATGTCTTTAAAAGGAATTTGCAACCCTCTTTTTAAAATATATTCCCCCCCCCCCCCCGAAACGGCTTGCTTGTCTGTTTGCTCATTGTTTGCACTTATTGTCTGCTCGTTGTTGTTGTTGCTTGTTGTCTGCTCATTGTCTGTTTGTTTTTTCTTTAGGAGGCACTGGAACCAAACCCAGGATCTCCCATGTGGAGGGGGGCATGCAACTGCTTGAGCCACATCCGCTTCTTGCTCTTTTGTTTTTGCTCATTGTCTGCTCATTGTTTTTGCTCATTGTCTGCTCATTGCCTTTTTTTCTTTTTTTAAAGATTTATTTATTTACTTTATCCATTTTAAACACCCTCCTTCCCCATTTGCTGTTTTGTGTCCATTTGCTGGGCAATTCTCTGTGTCTGTTTCCTGCCATCTCTTCTCCTCCTCCTCCTCCAGTCTTCACCAGGATTCGATCCTGGAGACCTGATGTAGGAGAGAGGTGTCCTGCCACCTGCGCCACCTCGGTTCCTGGTTTTCAGAGCTTTTGGAGCATCTCGTCTTGTCTCTCCCCTGTTACGTCATCATCTTGCTGCATGGCTCCCGGGGCCTGGCGGCTCACCGGCACACAGAGCCCGGCAGCCCATGTGCCTTCTATATATATATATATTTTTTATTTTACTGGAAGGTCCCGGGGATCGAACCCAGGTCCCTCCATATGGCAGACGGACGCCCAACCATTTGAGCCACATCCGCCCCCCTGCTCATTGCTTTTTTTGCTCAATGTCTCCTCACTGTTTATCTTCTTTAGGAAGCACCAGGAACCAAACCTGGGAACCCCCCATGTAGGAGGCGGGTGTTCAACAGCTTCAGCCACATCTTCTCCCCCTGCAACCTTCTTAATAATAAATGATTCAGAGCAAGAATCACCAATCATCTTAGTTCTCCAGGGTTGCTATACCAAGGTGCCACAGACTAGTGGTTTAACAAACAGAAATGTGTTCTCTGGAAGTCCAAATCAAGGTGTTGGGTGAGGCTTCCTCTGAGTCTGCGGGCTTCTGGCGGTGGGCGGCAGTCCACAGCGTCACCTGCCATTGGCACTGCTCGACCTCAGCCTCCATCACGTGGCTGTTGCCTCTCACTGTGTCGGTCTCTTACTGACTGTGAGGAAATGTCCTCTGCTTAGACGGGCAGCAATCACAGCAGACTAGGACACACCCTCATCCAATTCAGCCTCATCTTCCCTAAAAACACCTTCAAAGATCCTATTTACAAATAAGTCCATGTTCACTAGACCAGAGATTAGGACTAGAACATGTCATGATTCAGTCCATAGTGCCAGTGGATGTTAAAAACTTTCAGAATGAAAATTTATTGTTGAGCATGATACTTACACAAATTCAAAGTACTACATTATGGAGTCTTTATCAAGCACAAAGAGAGACTGTAGATCTCTTAATAACTAAAAGGGAGGAAAGGTGCCTTGATCCTGGAGAAATCCTGTACACATCACCTCAGTCGGTGATTCAAAATGACCCTCAACTAGCCGGAATAAACTGACCCCATGAGCCTCCCTGTGAGACACAGTGGCAGGAGCATAATCTCGCTCATGTGGCTTGTACCTAAATCTAATGACGGAGACTCAAAGGGGGAACTCCAGACTGGGAAATCTTCTACAAAGCAGCTGGCCTGTGATCTTCAAAAGTGTTGACGTCAGGAAAGCTGAGGAATTCTTCCAGATCAAAGGACACTAAGAAGACATGACAACTCAACACAGTGCAAGATCCCAGTTTGCATCCTAGATTGGGGGAAAATTACTATAAAGGATGTTATTGGTAAAATAGATAATAATATTGTAAAGATGTTAACTTTCCTGAATTTCATAATTGTTATGGTGGTTAGGTAAAAGAGTGAACTTGCTCTTAGGAAATACACATGGACATATTTAGGAGTAAAGGATCATAATATCTGCAACTTATTTTCAAATCGTTAATCAAAATAATAATATACAGAAAATTACGTAAGCTTCCGTTTGTCTATATCCCATTATGTACTGTATATTTCTGACCACGTCGCACAAATATTCATACACGTTACTGTGCAGCAGGAGCCCAGTACCTCATGGAGTGCTTAAGGGCTTCTCGTGGGTGATTTCAGCATGGGTGATTTTTGCCTTGTGTTCTGACTTTAGAGCCTTACCCCCTTGTAGGAGGTGTCTCCACTGGAAATATTTGTCAACAACACACAGCCACAGAAAGCAATGTAATGGCCCTGGGATTTGTGGCATGTTGAAGCTGACTCATCATGGAGCTGGAAGAGAGAGGAACCAGCAAAGAGAAAACAAGACTCAGACTTACAGTCCCCAAGGCTGCACCCATCACTGTAGCTCTCCAGGTGGCAGGTCCTGCCCTCCTGGAGCTAGCCCGACACTGCAGCCTGTCCCCAGCACCCACAACCTCCTTTACCTTGCATTAAAAAATATATATATATTGTTAGTATCACCTAAAAGCATATGATATCATCTACTGTGGTATATTGGATCATGCCCCACCCGGACCTGTTCAAGTCCCCTCACCCCACCCTGGTCCTGTAGGTGTGAACTCATTTGCAAATGGGATCTTTGAAGATCCTGTTAAAATGAGGCCAATCTAAAGCAGGGTGAGCTTTAATCCAATATGACCGGTGTCCTTATAAGCAGAGGAAATCTGGACATTGAGTAGAAGCCAGAGGGGAAGACAGAAGGACAGACAGCCATGTGATGGAGGCAGAGGTTGAGCTAGCACCAGAATGCTGCAGAAGAAAGCATGACCTACCAATACCTTGATTTTGGATTTCTAGCCTCCAGAAATGTGAGACGGCAAATCTCTGTTGTTAAGCCAACCAGTCTGTGATATTTCATAGCAGCCCTGGCAAACTAAGACAGCCTCTTGTTATATTTATTGTTTATTGTCTATTGTTGTGTATCTACCACTGGATGGTGAGCTCCACAGGGACAGGGATGTTTGCCTGCTTTGTTCACTGCTGGGTCCCAAGTGCCAGGAAGAATGCTTGGCCCACAGTGAGCGGCTCTCAGTAAATGTCGAATGAATGGGTGCACGAATGGTCGACCTCTACTTACGCATGGAGGAACTAAGACACTGGGGTAGGTGGCCTTTGAACTGCATCCCAGCACATGCAGAGCTGTTGTGTTTGTTCAAATGTGGTCCCCAGGAAAGACCCTGGAGATGCTGGCCCATGAGCCCTCACACCTGCCTGCTCTCAAGGACGTCAGACCCATGACCCCAGAAGGGCTTGCAGAAACCATTCAGTCCAAATCCCTCCAATTGACAGATGAGGAAACTGAGCTTTGGTGTACACAAGAGACTTTCCTGAGGCCCAGCTACTCACTAGTGGGATTGTAGCTAAATCTTGACCTTCGGACCCCTGATCTCAGGTCCTTTCGGTCATCTCTGTGCACCCTGACGTGCTATCTCTTAGTAAAGGCTTATCAATAAGCCTTGATGGTAGGGAAAGAGGCATGGGCATATGCCAGGGCAACGGTGTCCTTGTCAGAGTGCACCTGGCATCGCGGCCTTCCTTACAGGGTTTTCTAACTGCGCTATGGAAAGGCACCCTATGTATACATTATTCACGAGAAGCAGCAAAATATAGTACCTAAAAACTTTGAGCAGCCCTGTCCAATGGAATTGTATTTTTTTCTAGCAGCCACATTAAAAAGGTAAAAAAGAAATAGGTGATATTCATTTTGATAACTTATTTAATCCAATATGTATGAAATATTATCATTTCAATGTAACTCAGTATAGCAATCTTAATATTTTCCTTTTTTGTACTAAATCTTCAAAATCTGGGGTGCATTTTACCTTTAGGGCACATCTCAGTTTGGACCAGCCACATTTCAAGTCCTCAATAGCCTCCTATGGTTACTGCCACCTTATTGGACAATGCAACAAGACAGTGGGAGTTCAAATCCCAGCCCTGCCACTTAGTAGCTTTGTGAACTTTGGGCAAAGCATTTAATCTCTTTAAGCCTTAATGTTTCCTAAACCATACAGTGGGATTGAATGACAGAATCTATCTCTTAGGGTTGTTTGGAAGATTAAAGTAATAATCCTCATAAGGTGCTTTATGGAGTATTTGTTTGTCATTCATTTTTCCACTCAACTCATTCAACAAAGAGGACTTGCTACATTCTAGGCAGACCACTTGGTAGTAAGCATTCCACACAGGCTTTCTACTTATACTGAACCAAGCACTGCGCACGTGTAGACTAGGACACAGGCCACCAATGCTAATGATCAATGCTTAGTAAAGATGCTGGGAAGAGGCCGCATTCTCTGACACTGCCTGTGAATTGTGATGACACTTAGCTCAAAAGCAGACAGTTCTCTGAGTGCCTCAAACAGTCTAGGGGCTTAATTATTCAGTAGTCCTTCACTCTACAAACATTTGCTGTGTGTCAATCATCTTGCTTGGAAATGTGGGAGGAAATAGAGATTAGAAGAGATAAGAAGCCAAAGGTAGAGGAGCTTGAAGGTGAAACAGCAAGGAGATGAGATATAGGAGCTGGGCCATGGGAGACAAGACTCAGAGCAGAAGGCAGGAAAGTGGATCAGACAAGGCCCATGGGTGAGGCAGATGAAAGGCAAGACACATCAGGGTGGAAGAAGCAGCCTAGTTCTTAGGAGATGGTGGCTTGCAGAGGTAAGAGTAAAGGAGAGGCAGGGGCATTGCTTAGAGAAGTAACAGCTTAAGCTAAGAGAAACTATCAGAACAAGCCTGTGAGTTTGGGGACTGGCCAAGGCCATCAACCTGGGTGGAGCTGGGAAAGGTAGGGAGTGGCTGGCAGTATGGGATGGGCTGACCGTGATGGCCAGGTAATGGTATTAAGGGAGTCTGGACTTTATCTAACAGCATTAGAAAGGGGTTAAGTGGTTTTCCACAGGAGCGGGAAGGAGACCCTTTGGCAGAGGTGGGCCACTCCCAAGGAAAGATAACTGAGGGATGATCAGAGAGGAGGTGCCGCACCCGAGAATTCACCCCGAGAATTTGCCCTGTTTCTCAACAGGGAAGTGGAAGAACCTGACTGCAGCTCAGTCTTTTCTCCTTAGAAGCCAGGTTCCTGGAAACCCACCCTGTTGGATGGATAAAGGGAGAACCAGGCTTGGCCCTCAGCCCAAATTAAGAGATAACACAGGATTGAATTGATTGACAATGGAGTTAGGGAGGAGGGCTGAATTGGGTGGGTATTTAGAAAGAGGATTAACAAATTCCTCTGACAAATGTAGGTCATTCCATTCTTGTCTGAAATGCTTTGCACTTGCTATTCCCTCTGCCTGGAAGCTATACTCACTCCCAATTTTCGCACAACTGCCCCTTTCTCAACAAGCAGGTCTTGTTCAAACACCCCTAAGGAAGACTTTTCCTGACCACACACACTCTCTAGCACTACCGTCTTCTCACCCTCCTCATCCCCACTTATCATCAGTCCAATTAGTTACACATTTTATCCTGTATTCAGATAGCACCTCAGTCTGAAATCATTCCGTTTCTTATATTATCTGCTCGTGATTGTCTAGCTCCTCCTCTAGAATGTAGGCTCCTTGAGGGCAGGTGCTTTGACTTATTGACTGCTCTCTCCCCACTTGGAACAGAACCTGACATCTAGGAGACGTTGAAAAGACATCTGTGGGCTGAATGAACAAATGGATGAATGAATAGAAGAATTTGGTGACTGTTTTGATGTCATTGAGTCTAGGATGGGATAAAGAAGTTGCCCATAATCTGAACCCAAGCAGGAACTATTCTGGCTTATTCCTCCAATTGGAGAAGTATTTCAGAGCTGGACTTGATCTTGGTAACTGACTAGATGCATGTGGAGGTGAGAGAGACAATGAGACCATATCCTAAATCACAGGTTGCGAATGGGTCTCCCAGGAGCCATATCCAGTCTTCACTGATGGGTTGTTTGGTCTGCACCATGTTTAAAAAAAAAATTTTTTTTTTTTAATTAGTTGCCAACATTTGGAAAAATTGAAAGATTTCAAATAACAAATATAGATATTTATTTCCACTTAATTAAAAGATCTGGCAATTTCAGGTCTGCATTTGTACAGGGCAAAGCCTGACTGGAGCTGAGCAGTGTTTGTTCCTCATTCCCGTCACAGGCCTGGCCCCACCTGCCTTTGAGTTTGCTGCTCTTACTCTAATGCTCCAAATAACCATTCACAGCAATGATCCCTAACTCTTCCGAGTATGAGCACCCCTTTGTAAAATAACGTCTTCCCCTACAATTAGCATTGCAGTCATTAAATATACATAAATAAGTCCCAGAAACTTAAATCTTTGGTCTGTTCACATGCCATTTGAGCCCTGAATCTCAGCAGAGTTGCAACATCTTCTCTTCAGTGCGTTGGACTCACCCAGGACAACTAACAAAAGGATGATGATGGACAACACCCATCCCCAAAAATAGAGTATCCACAACTGCAAGCAAAACAGTCCCATCCATGTGTCCCATGGGATCTAAGCCCCCTCTCAATCAGAAACAGTGGGCAGAACCATCCCAAACTCTTCAATATTGAGTAATGAGCTAACATAAGGGAGGAATGCAACTATGGACTAAGGTAGACTTATTATTCTAGCAATGGAAGAACTTGTGTCATTGATGTAAAGGCAGTGGCTACCAGAAGTTCTGACAGGAGGGAGAAGGAAGAATAGGTGTAACATGGGGCATTTTTGGGACATTGAAATTGCCCTGCATGACAAAAAGAAAAAGAAAAAAAGCAAACAATGTTTTCCCTGTAATCATGAAACTAATACATGTTCACAGCACAGAAAACAAGAGAAGACAATAAATACTGTCCACATGCTCAACCTCTAAAGCTGGACACTGTTTACATTTAGTGGGTGTGAGTTGCCTAAAATCTTCCTGGTCCCCCACACTTTGGTAGTTTTACATATTGTAAATATTTAGTAACCAAAATAGAAGGAGATTAAAACCACTATGATTTCAGAGACACTGGTGAAGGAGTGTTTACTTCCTTCTATCTGTCAGCCCCCATGCATTTGGAAAACAGTCATTCGTGTACGTGGTTACGTATTCCAGGCTCGCTCCTTGGGTCCTGCTGCAGGTCCAGACCCCTGCTTTATCCTTGTGGGCCCGGAACGTCTACTGTAAGGAAATATAGGAAAGACTGAAAGGGGTGCCACCTCAGATGCATGGCACTCACTTTAAGGAGCTCTCTAATCACAATGAGCTCCTAGATAAATTGAGGCAAGCATACTTTTTAATGCATTGATGTGCTTATTGGAAATCAGGGAACTCTCCTCAAGGCTGCAATGAATAAGCAAGTAAACGTGAGAGAGCTGGAACAAGAGCAAATAGTAAATAGTAAGCAAGTAAATTGAGTAAGATCTATAAGGCGCAGTTGTCTGGAAGTCAAAGGTCTATATAGCAGCACCACCAGTGGGAAACAAAACTTTGGGGTCCTGGCAAGGTGAGGGAGCTGAACCTGAGACATCCACCTTATGCCCTGGATTATCTAAAACAGGCAAGAAGAGGAAAAGAAAAGTAAGTATGGATAAAATATAGAGTAAGACGATAAAAACAAAATCCAAATATTTGAAGAATTGCAATTAATGTCAATGGACTAAACCTACCAGTTAAAGGACAGAGATTGTCAGATTAGATTTTTTAAATTTCGGCCATAATTTATGATTATAAGAAACATGTGGAAAAAACAACAACATATGAAACTAAGAACGTAGAAAAAGGAGGGTAAAAAATACACTAGACAAATAATAATCAACATCAAACAAATAAATTTTAAGGGAAGAAGCATTTTTAAAGATAAAGACGGTGAAGACGTAATGATAAGAAGTTCGATTCACCAGTAAGGTATGACAGTTGTAAAGTTCCATCCACTTAAAATAGCCTCAAAAATATAAAACAAAAATAGAAAATAACTATAGGGAGAAATGAACATTTCTATCATAATAGTAAGAGATTTCAACACTCCTTTATTAATTATCAATAGGTCAAGCAGACAAAAAAATTAGTAAAAGAAGATTAGAATTAAAATTGACAAGCATCACTTAATGGGCATATATAGAACTCATCCAATATTTAGATAACATTCATTCTTCTCAAGCACATATAGAACCTTTGACCTGCATTTTAAGATTTGTTACCATTTCTTTATTATTGATTTCTAGCTTACCGCATTATGGTTAGAAAATGTGGTCAAAATATATAGGCTTTATTAGGCTACAAAATATTTTTCATGATATTTTAAAGAATCAATATCATACACATTCCAGAATGTGACCACAGTGCAATGAAGAAATTTGATATAATAATGAAAGAAATTTTAGACATTTCCTATGTTTGGAAATTTAAAAGCACACTTCTAAATAACTCGTGAAGGAGAGACAAAATAATAATCTAAATTTAAATAATTAGAGTTGAATGATTCTGAAAATATTACATGCCAAAACTACAGTTTTGCAGCAAAAATGGTATTTTGTTGAAAATCTATAAGGCTGAAAATATATGAACTTGGTATCAAACATAAGTTTGAAAAAGAACAACAAAATACTCCCAAAGAAAGTAGAGACAATAAGACAAAAGCAAGAATTAATGAAACAGAAAACAAAGTTACAATAGTATCAACAAAGCTAAATGTTGGTTCTTTGAAAAGATTAATAACATGGACAAACTTCTAGTAAAATTGATTAGGAAAAAAGAAAGCACACACATAACAATATCAAGAATGACAATGGATCGAAACTATACCTAAAACAAAGATTTAAACGATAGTAAACTAATAGACTATTATAAATATCTTTATACCCAAAAATCGAATTCTTAGATAAAATGGTGAAATTTCTAGAAAAATATAACTCCAAAATTAGTTCAAAAATAATTTAAAAACCTCAAATTTCCTGTAATGATTTAAAAAATGAATAAGAGATTGAACATCTTCCTACAGGAAAAAAATAATTACATATTTCAGAATTTTTTTTTAAACAGGGATGTTCTACCAAAATTTGAGTCATTCTAATCTTACACAAAATCTTCCAGGGATTGGTTAAGGGAAAGGAAAAAAACAAAACAAAAAAATCACTGTCCAACTCAACCTATGAGTCGATATAAAAAACAGGCAGGGACAGTATGAGAAATCAATATTACAGGTCAGTCTCATTCATTAACATCAATGCAAAAGGTCTAAATAAAATATTACCAAGCTGAATCTGCTTTGCATAAAACCAAAAAATATAAGAGAACTAAGTTGGGTTTAGCTCAAAAAATGCAAAGATGATTTAATATTGGAAAAATCTATAAATGTCACTTACAACTTTAGCAGACTGAAGTAGCCAAACCATCCCAATATGTGTAGAAATAAGAATTTGGAGAATTTAACACCCATTTATAATCAAATAATTAAACAAGCAAACAAAAACATTTGCCAAAATAGAAATGGAAAAGAGCTTCTTTGGCAGGGCAAAGGAGTCTACCAAGATCATAGATCTCAATAGTGATAAGTTAGAACATTTTCCTTTAAAATTAGAGATAAGACAAGAGTGCATTTTATCACCACTATTGCCCTAAAGCACCTGGCCAGTGCAATAGGTAAGAAAAAGATGTAAAAGATATAATGATTGTAAAAGAAGACACAACACTGTCATTATTCCTGGATGATATGATTGTTGACATAGCAAATCCAGAAGAATCTACAAACAAACCAATAAGATTCATGAGAGGTCAGCAAAGGAGTTAGCTATAAAATCAATAATAAAAAATCAATTGCCTTCAATACACAAGCAGTCTAGAAAATGTAATTTTCAAAATGATACCACTTATAATCGCAAAACAAAGGTCCGAGGCACCTGGGGATAATTATTTTCTAAATGTTTACGGAAAAACAATAAAATGTTAGAGAAGTTCATAAATAATTGGAGAAATGTTTCCAGTTCGTGAGTAGGAAGACCTGTTACGTGGAAGATCTCAAATATTCCCAAATGGAGCTATAGAGGGGACATAATTTTGAGGAGCTGAACATGCTAATTCTAAAATTTTTATGGAGAATAAAGGTCCAAGAATAGCCAAGATATTCCTGAAGAAGCATGATGTAGGGCGATTTGCCCAGAAGATGTTGAAATTTATTACAGAGCTATGTGGGCGTGCTGTTGGCACAAAGAAACTGAGCTGTAAAACAAAATAAAAAGCCCAGAAACAAATCCGAGCACCGGATACGGGCCTGAAGTGGTCCTGCAGGTCAGCAGAGAAAGAAGAACCCAGAAGGGTGCTGGGGCTGCTGGTAATCCACAGGGGAGAAAAAAACAACCTGGATCCACACCTCATATCAACACACAAAAACTAGGCCCAGATAAATTAGATACGTCATTGCAAAAGGCACAGCTTTAAAACTTGTAGAAGAAAAGGCTGGTTGGTAAGGAAGCATTCCTAAACAAGACTCAAAGAGCAAAGTCACAGAAGAAAAGAGTAAGAAATACAACTACAGTAAAATTAGGAACTGTTGTTCATCAGAAGACACCCTAAACAAGCAACTACAGATGGGGAGAAGATTTTAGCAACATGAATGGACAAAGGACTGCAGTCCAGGATGCATAAGCAATTACTATAATCCCATTAGAGAAAAGCAACAACCTTATAGAAACAAAAATTGATATTAAAAAGGGATCCTCCCATCCTCCAAGAAGTGTAAGCAGTGATATTTCTTTGCTTTTTGGTGCTCTCTGACTTTTGTGCTAGGGAAAAGAATATATATCACATATAGATGTTATAGATAAGCACACACACACATATATACACATATACACACACAGACCTATCTGTGTTTTTCACCCAAGCGTCCTCATACATGAAGATCTATTCTGTCCTGAGGAATGCTTTGAAGGGGGAGGCGGTACAGACTCAGATACCCAAGGAGCCCCAAGAAGTACCTCTGACTGAGGACAGCATGAGGACCCAGAGTGCTGGTGAGTGGATTACGTGAGATAGGCAAAAACTGTTTTATTGTAGAAAAATTGTCAAATAAATGAGATTGATTAACATATGGTCAACGGATTTTAAAAACAAAGGGCGATTTTATCAAGGGTGGGGCGGTGTCCCTTTCAGGGTCTGGATATCATGCTCGGCCCCCCGCAGCGGTAGGGTGACGGTGGCAGGTGCTAGAATGCTTGGAGCTGCTGGAGGAAGTGGCTGAAGGGCTGAGCAGCCAAGGAGAGCCAGGGGGCGCTCCACAGGCTCCCAGCAGCCCCGGCCTGGTGGCCTCTGCCAGGTGACCACCTGTCAGCGTGAGGTGACCTCACTGGTCCCACAGGAGGCAGCGAGACCGCGTGTGTCTCCTGCGTGGCCCACGGCCTGGCATGGTGGCGGCTCAGTCAGGTTCTCTCCGTTCCTTCTCCTGCCTGCGGAGGCTGTAGCTCCTTCCTCCCTTCTCTGCCCGTGGCTTCTCCCCTTCTCCCCAGCTCCCCGCTTTCCACCTTCTACAGACATTTAACAAGCAGTTTCCATGTCTGTGTTGCTTTCTAAACCCGAGTGGGAATGCTAAGGAATGTGTCTCACCACACTCAGCCGTTACAGGCGGAAGGACTGCTTCAGAATTCCAGGCTGATAAAACACTCATAGTTGGGCAACTTGTTGCCAGGTAGCCACGGCCTCCTCCGCACCAGGGCTCGTGCCAAGAACAGTGCGTAGTTTATTCCACTGCATCCTCACCCGCCCCTGGGACCCGGGCGCTGTGGGGTTATGCCCATTTTGCAGACGAGGAAACTGAAGCTAGCGGCAGACTGCATGTCCCACCCAAGGCCTCATGGCTTGTAGGAGTGGGAACCCCACGGTTCCTGTAGCCCCTCAGCATCAGCCTAGGGTGGCTGGGAGCGTGGTCCTGGGCTCAAGCCTGCCACTTACCAGCTTGGAAAGTGGAGGCGAGTGCTCTGAGGCCCTGAGCCTCCACCTTTTCATATGTAAAATGGGACTACCACCAGCCTCCCATCATTGGTGAGGATTCCATCAGATAAAAATACCTACTGGGTTTCTTACCGGGCCTGCAGGCAGTTTGTGAGGATTCAAGGAGTTACTGCTTGAAAAGCACTTAGAGCCATGCCTGCTCTCTCCGTGCTGCTGCTGGGCTGTCCCTGTCCTTGAGGGTGCTGGGGCCATCCAGGTGACAGACAGACCCTTTGTCAAGGACCCCACAGCGTGTGCAGGGAAGAGGACAGACCAGTCAGTACCTGGGTCAGAGCTGCTTTGGCCACTCACAGGCTCCTGCCGGCCCGTGGCTGCCTTTAAAAAAAAAAGAAAAAAAAAAAATCAGATTTTACACAAAAATGTGAATATCCAGCTTCCCTCGAAAAGCGACCCTGGCAGCCCTGGGCCCACATTCCCGTGGGCAGCCAGCAGCCCTCTCGGTAGCTAGTGGCGCGGGTCCCCCTGCCAGGCCCCTGGGGGCCGGAGTCCCCGTGGGCACTGGAGTCCGTAACCCCCATCGGGGTTGCCAGGGTAACACAGACGGAGGTGTGAGAAGGGCAAGGAGGACTGCTGAGAGGAGGCGGCATTTCAGCAAGTCTAGGTTTTTGGTTTTCTAGAATCGAGAGCTAACAAACGTACTGAAGAGCCTAAAATGTCTACACAGAGTTCAAAGAACAGTAAGGAACGGAGCACCCGTCTACCTGCTACCCAGGTGGAGAAGCTGAACGTCACCTTGGCACTCAGCATGGGCCCCGGGCCGGCCCCCCAGGCTCACCTGGCAGCTGGCTGGAGATGCAGCGTCTCCCAGCCCGCACCCCCCCCCAACACCTATGGCCTCAGGTGAGGCCTGTGCACCCTAAAGCTGCTAAGGTCCCACGTGCTCTTCTCACTTCCCTCCCCGACACCTCAAGCCCCACTAGCGCAATTTCTAGTTAGCTTTACCGCCTGTGTAGTTATCACCCAAAAACATTGCTTCGTTTTGAAAAGGAGCAGCAACCCGACTCGTCCTCTGTTCAGCAGAAAGCTGGCCACAGGCAGGACAAGCCCGGGCCCAGCTTCCCCAAGAGCTCCCTTCCAGGGAAGTCCATGAGCAAGGGCAGGTGGTCGTGGCATCTGGAGGGCTGTAAGGTGAGCCAGGCTCAGGGCCTCTCAGGGACGTGTGGGCAGCACGTAGCTCTTCTCTGGTTTCTGCTTCTCGGCTAGGGAGTAGGTGGGAGCAGAACCCTTCTGGGCTGTGAAATAAACTTCTCCTCTGGACACTGGAGGGGAGAAAGGCAGCTGCATCAGCTCGTGGTCAAGGCTGAGCCGAAGCAGCCAGGCCCTCCCGGGCGTCTGCCTCCTGATAAGAGCCATACACGGCGGCAGGAGGGTCTTGGTGATGACAGCCTCCACGTCTGCTCTGGATACCCCAGAAGGACTCCAACAATGCTGCCAGTTCTCCTCTCCCCCAAGCTTCCAATACTGGCAGAATTGTCTCTTTTGAAAGATCCCTTTATTGTAATTTAGCGGGATTTTTGATGGGAGTGAAATTAGAAGCACGTATTCAACTGCCGTCTTAACCCAGAGCTCCTGGGCAAGGTCTCTGGATGACAAGGAAGGGAGGGCATCGAGGCATCAGCTTTCCTGGAGGCCTGGAGGTTTGCACGGCATGCGTGATGGTGCAGCTGCAACTCGGGGGCTGACACGGCCAGGATGGCAGGCGACAGGCCGTGCAGCAGGTGAAAGGCTGGGACCTCCAGGCCTCGCGTGTTTGCACCTAATTCGTGCCTACGGAGGGCGTCCAGCATCACAGCAAAGCAGTCGACTTCTGTTGTAGACCAGGGGACGTGCTGGCCTCCACCCCTACACCAGGCAACCCTCTTTCAGGTCTCCATGACTCTCTGCCTGAAAGCCCATTCTCCTGGTCCCCTTGATGAACGCCCCATCGGTAGACTCGTGGCAGCTCCTTTGATGAACTGTTTCTGAGACCCTCCCTACCCTGGGTCCCCACGGCCCCTGGGCTTCCCTCTGCCTGCTCCGCTCACTGGCTGGTCCTGACTGAGCATCTCTCCCGTTGTCCAGGAGCTCTTTGGGGGCAGGCGCCATTTCTCACTCACCTAGTGAGTGTGGGGTGCAGAGGGGGTGCTCAGAGAGCCCTTGAACAGAGAGACGTGGAACCAAGGTCAGAGTCAGCTAGGACTGGATCTGCTATGGGCGTGTTCCAAAGAGATACTTTCCTTTTGGCGCCGTTTCCCAGATTCTCGACCATCCTTCTCGGAAGTTAAGCCTCCGCCCACATAAGCTCACATCCCAGAGACAAGGGCTGTCCATCTCTGGAGACCACAGGCCCCTGCATCCCAGGCTTCGAAATCCCAACCTGCCTCACCTTCCCGCCAGCGATCCCGCCTTTCCCGGATGCCTGCTGCAGAGACCCCTTTGTTTGCAGCCCCCTCTTTGATGACAGGCGCCCTCATTCCTAAGACGAGGTGCAGCCATAAAATCAACTGTCCACAGCCATTTAGGTCTAGGCATGGTTAATGCCAAAACTGGCCTCCAAATTGACAGTTAATGAGGGAAAATGACAAGGCACGTGTTAACAGATACAGGCTCAAACTAATAAACAGCTCATTAAAGCCAGGTAATAAACAGCTTGCCAAGGACCATTTATGAATTTATTTTTTTGAAGAGGTCAAAAAAATTAACCAACAAGGTTTGTCTCTTTTGGTGACTGAGTCCAACCGGAGGTAGGAAGATGGAGGAGATTCCTGGGGAGGCGGAGCTGGAGGGGATGTGGAGAGAGCGCCCCCTGGGCCGCGCAGGCTGCGATGTGCAGGTGAGAGGGCGGGGCCCAGCTCTGCCTCTAGGACTGAAAGAGGGACGGTGTCTTCCCTGGGCCAGTCCCCTCATGGCAAAGAGGAATGGGCTCCTTATCTCCGTAGGTCCCCAGCTCTGAAGTCCTCTGCTGGGGGCTGCTAGCCCTGAAAACCCTCCCCAGGTCAAAGTGAATTTCTGGAGGGCAGGTAGAGCGCTTTGGCGTATACCAGTGGTTCTCAATCAGGGGTGATTTTGTCCCCGGGGACATCTGGCAATGCCTGGAGATGTTTTGGGCTGTCACAGCTGGGGAGACGGTGCTGCCCAGGGATGCTGCTAAAGCTCCGGTGCACGGGGGGCAGCTCCCCACAAAGAATTCTTCAGACCAAATACCAATAGTGCTGAGGCTGAGAACCTCTGGAGCACAGGAATATTCACTCTGAGTCTAATTGGCCCCTGCACTCTATCAAAACCAACCCAGGAGAAGAGCTGCCTGTGTCCAGGACAGGCTGCCGGAGGTGGATTCTCAGAGGACTTATAGTTATTACAATCATTCAACCCAACAGTATAAAGTCATCTGATCTAGCTAAACTAAAACTTCCAGATAATTCTACCCCTCCCCATACACATATGCAGATGCTCAGGATCGATGTATTAGGATTTGCCCAGTTTGCATATATCTCACCCCACCACCTGATGGGTGGGGTTGGCAGATCCAGTGAGGGGTCCAACCAGACCGAGGACCACCAAACTAGGGTGCACTCTGTCTAAAGGCTCTGAGATTTGACAGCTTGATGTCTTAGTTTCGATGGCTGCTGAAATAAAGGACCACAAACTGGGTGGCATAGAACAACCGAAAGTCACCGCCTCGGTTCCGGAGTCGAGGTGTCCGCAGGGCCAGGCTTCCTTGGAAGGCCCTAGGGGACTGCCTGCTCCAGTCTCCTCTGGTGGTTGCCGGCCATCGTGGCGTTCTCCTCTCTGCCCATCTGTGTCCAAACATCCTCTTCCTATAAGGACGCTGGTCGTATTACATCAGGGCCCACCCTATTCCAGTAGGACTTCGTTTTAATTTGCCCAATTCTAGGCGTAAGGACCCTATTTCCAAATCAGGTCACGTTCTGAGGTTCTGGGAATCAGCATGTCTTTTGGGGGAAACAATCGAATCCACAGCACCTGAAGACATTTGCAGGGCTGACAGCCGTCCTTCGCTCTCCTGGCATTGGAAGGTGAGTTTCTGGCCAGAGGCTCTGGGTCCCTCACGAGACACGTCTATACCCACGAGGTGATGCATGGAGCAGCGCGAAGACCACCTAGAGGCCCTGTGGAGGTCCTGGAGCCTTCTGCCCTGACCCCTAAAGAATGCGTGTGTGTGGGGAGAGGCATGGTAATTGGAGGGTTTAGTTTAGATAGAGCCGACAATGTTTTATTATTGAGAATAACTCTGTGATAAACAAAGTGATTTGGTTTCTACGGTAACACGAGGCCAGCCATGTGGCCGTAGCTCGGCTCACTCTAGGCCTCAGGTTCCCACACCTCAGCCAGCACGGACGGTGTGTCACCAACTGTCTTAGTTTCCTGAGGATGCTGGAACAAATCACCACAGAAGAGGGGCTGAAAACACCAGAAATTTATCCTCTCACCGTTCAGGGGGCCATACGTCCAAAATCAAGGTGCTGGCAGATCCGGTTCCTTCTGGAGTCTCTGACGGACGGTGTTTCCGGGCTCCTTGGCGCTCCTTGGCTGGTGGTGGCATCCCTCGGCTCTCTGCCTCTGTCGTCAGTGGCCTTCTCCCCGTGTGCCCGTCTCTGTCTCCAAACCCCCCTCTTCCTATAAGGACACCAGTCATTGGATTAGGGTCCACTGCATCTTACTTTGATGACATCTGCAAGGACCCTAACCAAATAAGGTCACAGGCACAGGAACCGGAGGCTACTGACTTGAGCATCTGCTGTTTGGGGTCACAGTTCAACCCAGTACACCCACCTTTGCGCCCCTGACCCCACACTGGCCTAGCACGGTTTGCTCTAATGAGCACCCACTGGGAGGCAGAGAGGCTCCAGCTGGTGACCTCCGCTTTAGCATGTCTTCCTACCTCGACTGCTTCTCCTTTCTCGCCCCTTGCACCCCCATATTTCAGGGAGAGCAGCCAAGTGGGTGGCAGAGCAGACAGATAAGTGTCGGGCTCTGGCTTTGGCGTGCTCCTGGGTGCAATGGCCAGCCCCGTGGCCTTCTACAGGTTACAGAAGCTGTGGATTCCACAGCTCCTCATCGCTAAAGTGGGAGGCATCCTCATAACAGAGCTCTCTGCTCAGGGTTGAATGAAGAGAAGTGAGATGATCTGGCTAAACCAGGCGCTCAGCCCAGAGCCTGGCACAAAGGACACAGGACAGAGGCAGCCAAAACGCCTGCCTTACACCAGCACCCCTGAGGCAGAAGCTGACTTTTCCCCCCAAAATCACAGGCTTTGGGAGGCAGGCAGACTTGTAAACACTAGCTGGGTGGCTTCTGGTTAGCGACGTGAGCCCTCAGAGTTTGTTTTTTCATCTGTGAAATGGGAATGCTTATCATCACAAGTGTTGGGAAAGTTAAATTAGCAAGGTTCCCACAGCTTTGCACTAGCCCTGTCCTTCTTTCCAGGTTCTTGCCAGGGGCTGCCTTTCCTGCTCCTGGGAGAACGCAGAGCCTGGCAGGGAAGTCAGGCTCTCGGGGAGTTTGGTCCCCACCCCTGGAGGCTGTTGGGCTTGTCTCTGGAAGCACATCCAGCCCTGAATTCAAAAGGTTTCCGAGAGGCCATCATGCCTGGCTTCGGGATTTGACAAGGGGAAGCCTGAGACCTGGACAGTGCAGTGACCCACCCACAGTGACCCAGCAGGTGAGGGTGGAGGCCCCAGCTCACTCCTCTTTTCCTTGTACTTTGCTGCCTGTTTCATTCAGTAAGTGTTTGTGCAAGAAACCCTGGGGAGAGGAAGATTCCATGTCTGCCCTCCCCACCCCAAAGTGATATAAAAAACACACGACCCCAGCATCAACCGCCACCACCACCAGGAGAATATTACAACTGTGCAGAACCCGCTCTAACTCTTTTAACTCATTTAATCCTCCAAACAAGTCTACAAGATGCAGACCATCACTATCCCATCTCACAGGTGAGAAAACAGACTCAGAGAGGCCCGGAGGAGTGGAATGGGGATTAAGCCTCAGTTTGCCCGACTCCCGGCTTGTGCCCTTGATGTGACCTCAATACTGGGAGCCATCCAGCTCCTCCTGTTCATCCTGTCACCAAGTCGGCTTTATCTAGAGGCCTTGCCCAGCAGCTCTGGGGAAGTCAAGTCAGCTAAAGAATGATAACACTAAGGACTCAGAGAGAATTTACTGAGCATCTACGATGGACCAGGCACTGGACGAAGTCTATTCCATCTGTGACAACTGTAATGATCAAGTATCCTGTTTTACAGACTAGGAAAACGGAGGTTTCCAAAGCAGGCCTCGTGGCTGGAGCTCATGCTCTCAGCTGCCCTGCCTTGTGGCATGTGCCCCTGAGAGGGGCTGGAGCCTTTGCACACAGCTGAGTGTGCAGATGTGCTTCACAGGCCGTCCTTCTGAGCTCTGACACTGTCTAATGTCTACTTGTCCGATTGTCTGTCTCCCACACTAGAATGGGGCCTCCATGAGAGCAGGGCCCAGGCCTGGTGTATCTGGTATTATAGCCCTGTCTTACTTTCCTGGGTCTCCATGACAAAGTTCCACAAACCTGGTGACTTATTTTATATATATATATATATTAGGAGGTACCGGGGATTGAACTCAGGACCTCATATATGGGAAGCAGGCACTCAACTACTAAGCCACATCCACTCCCCATTATTATTTTTTTTAAAGGAGGTACCGGGGATTGAGCCTGGGACCTCATATATGGGAAGCAGGTGCTCGACCACTGAGCTACACCCACTCTGCTCAGGAGACAACAGAAATTGATTGCCTCACCTTTCTGGAGGTCAGAGATCACGGTGTCACCAGGGCCACGCTCCCCGTGAACCCTGGAGAGGGGAGTCCTTCCTTGCCTTTTCTAGCTGGTGGTGTCCGCTCACAATCCTTGGAGTGGCTCCTTGGCTTCTGGACGCATCCCTCCCCTCTCCCCTCCCCCTCCCCTCAGCTTTCTCGTCTCCACCGCCACACGGCTGTCTTCTCTGTGTCCGGTGGTCAAATTCCCCCTTCTTCTAAGGACACCTGCCACACTGGATTCGGGCCCACCCTAATCAACTGATGACACCTTCAAAGACCCTGCTCCCAAGTCAGGTCGTACCGTGAAGCACTGGGCACGGGCTTGACCCTGTCTTCTGGGGGAACACGAGTCAACCCCATAACAGT
This sequence comes from Tolypeutes matacus, assembly GCA_026826555.1. Classification (NCBI taxonomy): domain Eukaryota; kingdom Metazoa; phylum Chordata; class Mammalia; order Cingulata; family Chlamyphoridae; genus Tolypeutes; species Tolypeutes matacus. The sequence goes on from JAKSZT010054523.1 coordinate 1,001,474, forward strand.
CACCCTCCCTGAGCACAGAGCCTGGCCTTCAGGAGGAGCTCAGTGATACCGGCAGAATAATCAAGTGTCGCTGACGCCCCCACTAGATGCTTTTGGAGGTCAGGGTTTATTCTGGCCCCTGGGCCTCTAGCTCAGATAGAAACTGAGTGCTGCTTTATTAATGATCTCAAAGCAGCAGAGGAAATGAAAATGTGGAGGTGACAGGAACCCAAGGAGGAAGTCCTGCTAAGCCAAATACCCTCATTGCTGGGCCTGATATATGTGAATGAAAATGGTACTTAATTGGTTAAAACCAGAGCTGTCATCACCTAATCAGAGAGCCTGAAAAGAGATTTTCGGCACCTTCTGCTTCTGCTGGGGAACAATGGTGCAGCAGCCCCAGGGACCAGGGCTGCTGGAGACATCAGCAGGCGTCTGTCTGTCCAGAGGGCAGCTCAGCAAGGTTTGGTTATTCAATCAGGGAAGCCCAGAGCAACACAGAAAGCTGGGGTGCCGGGGAAGCCTTCATTTCCGGTGGAGTTGAGATCCCCATTTATTCCTTTTGCCTAAATAATGGTCATCAGCCTTCCCTTGGGCCCAGGTCTTTACAGTTTACAAAGTGCTTTTACATTTGCAAGCCTTCCCCCTGTGCCTTGGGAGAGGGACAAGGCGGGATTGTCATCTCAGGGTTATGGATAAGGGAATTGAGGCTCATGCATAGCGGCCCAGTGGCAAATGCTAAGTGTCTCCTGACTCCTCAAAAAGTGCTCTTCAGAGTGTGCTCTCCCACTTCCAGGGACGTCCTCTGCCAGCAGGGCTGTCAGAGCTGGCCCTCTGCTGACCTGGGGAGGCTAACGCAGGTCATCTTTGGGCCTCCATCTCGCTGCGCCTCACCCTTCCTGGTCTCCTTTTATCTCCCCTGATGCCTGGGCCCTTTGGGACTGCTGGGAGCTCACCACTACTTGTCAGACCTGCCTGGACAGTGGGCCCCCAGGAGCGCCGGCTGTCTGTCCCCAGCTCTCTCCTCTGAGGCATCGGGGAGCCCTGCCCCTGCAGGTGGGATGGCACGAGCATCTTAGGAACGCCCAGAGCAGCCTGACTCTTCTCCCTGAGGAGGGCCTGAGGGCTGTGTGCTCAGCCTCCCAGCAGGAAGCTGGCGGCATACGCAGAGGGTTTCCCTGGAAAGCCGTGTGGGCAGAGTCAAGAGGAATCCCTAGGGGAGCGGGTGTAGTCTGTGGTTCAGCGCCTGCTTCCCATGTATGAGGTCCCAGGTTCAATCCCTGGTACCCCCCCCCCCAAAAAAAAAGAGGAACCCCCAAGGGATGGCACACCCCCAGGCTAGCAATGGAGGGGAGCTGTTACCACCGCTAGGTTGAGGGACAAGGGGAGGAGCAGTTCTAAGAGGACAGCCTGACAGGAGCTGTGGCCTTGCCAGCTGTCCCCAGGCAGGAGGGAGCACGAGCCATAAATACCTGCCCTCCCTGCTCCTTGTGCCTTCTGTTCTCTTGCTTCTGCCTCCCATTGGCCAAAGTCAACTGGCAGCCAGAGGAACAGAGCTTGAGGGATGCGCTCCACAGGGTTCAGCCTCAGGGGTACCCAGAAGGGGGCAGGAAGAGAGACAGTGAATCTGGGGGGGCCAGCAGAGGCTTAAAATAAAGCAGAGATGCCCACACTTGCCCCTTTATACTAATCACCACCAGGGTGGCTTTGGTTTTTTGCTTTTTTTTTTTAAGATTTATTTTAATTCACTGATTAATTAATTAATACCCCTCTTGTTTGCGCTCACTGTCTGCTCTCTGTGTCTGTTCATTGGGTACTCTCTGTGTCTGCTTGTCTTCTTCTTAGGAGGCACTGGGAACTGAACCAAGGCCCTCCCATGTGGGAGGAAGGTGCCCAATTGCTTGGAGCCACCTCCGCTCCCTGCTTGTTGTGTCTCTCATTGTGTCTCTTTGTTGCATCATCTCATTGTGTCATCTTGTTGTGTCAGCTTGCCGCGCCAGCCTGTAGTGTCAGCTCGCTATCTTGCTCGTCTTCTTTAGGAGGCCCTGGGAATCAAACCCGGGACCTCCCATGTGGTAGACAGGCACCCAACTGCTTGAGCCACATCCTCTTCCCGGCTTTGGTTTTAAAATTCAGATTCTCTGGCTCCTCCCCCACCTCAGGCATTCTGATTTAGTAGGTCTGTGATAAGTCTCTGGAACCCACCTTTCAAAACCCAGAGCGGCAGGTGAGTTCTAAGAGCTATTGCTCATTTCTCTCTCTCTCTCTCTCTTTTTAGGATGAACCAGGGATTGAGCCCAGGACCTTGTACATGCGAAGAAGGTGCTCAACCACTGAGCTACACCCACTCCCAATTACTCATTTCTTTTGGGCAGCAGAATTTCTCGGGTCACTGGGAGGGCTGAACTTGGGTCCCAGCCCAGTTTCACTGTGTGACCTTGGGCCAGTCACTTCCACTTCCTGAGCCTCAGTTTCCCCATTGGTAAACAGAAGGGTTTGGAAGCTTCTAATTTGAATGAGTGTACTAAGTAGCCATCCTGCCGAGCTCTTCTCTGAGCCCCAGGGCCACAGCAGGAAGATGGTGGTGGCTGTGGAGATGACGCCCATTACACAGTCCCTGATGTCTCCTCAGCTCTTCCCAGGTGACAGAGGCCGGGAGGGGCCAGGTCACCTGCCAAAGGTGCCTGGCTGCCCTCTGAGTTGGTGGGGCCATGCACTGTATGTTCTCCTGACACGAACAGATGTCACTGGTGTTGCGAACCCAAGACAGATGCAGGGAAGAGAGAGGGAGGGAGGGATTTATATGGATGCACCTACCCCTCCCCCACCAGGCCTCCATGGCAAGAGGGTGGGGAGAGGAGCGAGGGCGCGAATCTGCAGGTAGCCGTGCCTGGCTCCCTTTTGGTGGGGGGGGCACTCCAGGAGGAAGGGGTGCCGAGCAGACTCTCCCCAAAGGACTGTGTTCCCAGGAGGCGCCCACGCCCCGTGTCTCTGAACAAGCCCGGGGAGGGCAGCTGGAAAGGCTTGCTGCCGCCGCTGCTGGAGCCCTGGCCCTGGTACCCACCTGCAGGCTGGCCTGCTGCTTCTCCCTCTACACTGTCCCTGGACCTCATTCATCTTTTATCCTGAGAGCCCAGCACAAGCCCGGAACCCAGGAGCTCATCGTCCGTGTTTGCTCAACAGACAAGCGCAAGGTCTGCTTGTACATCAGCAGCACCTGAGAAAAGGCGGTTCTTTCCTTGACCTTGAATCCCATCGGCACCACTTTCCCCCGCTGCCCCAACAGCCCCATGGAAACCGGGTCGCCATTTTTGTAGCCGATTCTGGGACATCCCTGGTGGTGGGGAAGGGTCAGCAGAGGCTTTCAAAGAGGCCCCCCCACCCTGAACCCGAACGGGGAAGGGGCCTGGTTTCTTGTTCCTCCTGCTGTTGCTAGAACTTGCCACCTGCAAAGGCTGGGACAGGGCAGGGCCCTCGCCCACGCCCGCTCTGAGGGGCAGCCCCACCTTCCTGAGGTCCCTGCCAGCTTTAGACACTGCTGACCCCAGCCGCCTGCCGGCCAGCCCTTATCCCTTGGTTCCTGAGTCACCACACCGTCTTCTCTTCTCAGCTGTCTTCAAGTTCTTGTCATATTCCCTCTCTTTTGGTTTTTGGTTACCCTCCTCCCGCCCTCCAGCTGTGGGCACCCCGGGGCAGAACCTGCTCTTCTAGAAATCCTCTCAGGCACCTCATCCTCTTTACAAGCTGAGCTGCCATTGCCTTAAGCCTGGCTCGTTTGTCGTTGGCCAAACCCCAAACATGCAGCTGCCTCCTGAGTGACGCCACCGGTGGACGCTGGCATCCTTGCAAATTCTCTGAGAGATAATGTACCCTTTGTTATCTCTCTACTAAAACATGTCCCCCTCCTCACCTTCCAGACAGTGCTATGAGCGGAAAGCATTCCTACTCTTACTCAGACTAATGGAGGTAGGGCCGGGGGTGGGGGGCAATCAGCAGGGCGGGCAGAGCCAGGACTTGAACTCAGGTTGGTTTGGGTCCACACCTCAAGTGCTCAGCTCTTAACCACTCCATGAGAAGGACTGGGACATTGTTGTGAGGTCTTAGTTGTTTGTTTTTCAACAACAGATTATCTACCTACCTACCTCCCTCTCCGTGTGCTAATGTATGTGTGCATATATACATGCATGCATGTGTGTTTAATTTTTTTTTAGGAAGACTTTCCATCACTCGGCCACAGGCTTCCCCTACAATCATGCTGCGGTGTCTCCATTGGTGCTTTCAAAGACCGCTACAAAGAAAAGCCTCGTGTTTGAAATGCAACATTGAGTCACACGCCACTGGCACCCTGGTATTAAGCCTGAGTCGAGCTGGGTTTCATGTTTCCACGGCACTGAGAAGCTCCTGGGTTGGCATTTCCCACCGCAGGGCCCTCCAGCCTCCTGAGCCGAGGATGGTCCCCATCGTGCCCTCGTGTATTTATGAAATATTTAATTCACACCTGGACTCTGTGCTAAGCCATGAGGATGCAGCAGGGGACGAGTCAGATGACGGATGTCCTTGCTTACGGGGGCCTGGCATACAAGAGGGGTGCAGTACAACTGCAAGGAAAGATCATTTCAGAGCATGAGAATGCTTGACAAGAACGAGGCAGGTTGCTGAGATAATGCTGGGGTGGGGGGAGGCAACGCTAGCTGCAATGTTTGGGGAGGGCCACCTTAAGGAGGTGACTCTCAGAGGGTGAAAAGGAGCAAGCCAAGGGAAGAGGTGGGGGAAGAGGAAGAGTGCAGACCTTGAGAGGGGAGCACTGAGGAGGCTGGTGGGGCTGAAGCAAAGCAAATGAGGGTAGAGGGAAGTGGGGTTTGGAGGCAAAGTCAGAAGGGCAGGCAAGGGCCCGTCAGCCTGGGTCTTGAGAGCCCTAGGGAGTTGGCCTTTTGTTCTAGGTTGACGGGCATTCATCTGGCTGCCGGGTGGATGAGACCTTAGGGGGCACTCCTGCCTGGGTCTCTTGTGCTCCTGCACATCATAGTGGATATGCCACAAATGCAAAGCTCTGGCTGATCTTGACTTGGGCTACTTCTCAGGGTGCTGTCTGCAGCAAGCGAGCTTGCAGGATGAGATAGTGTTTCTCTCCAGGGCAAAGAGCAGGCTGATTTACCGCTTGCTGTAAGATGGGGGGTTCCCCAAGCTCAGGGCTCCTCTCCTGTAGTGCAGCCCACTGCATGGGCAGGCATTCATCTAGGCCCATTCACACCACACTGTGGGCACTGGAGTTTGGGGGACTGAGGTGAACGTGCTGATACTCTGGCCGCTACTTTTGCTGTGAATAATAAAGTCTTTTTTCTCTGACCCAGGAGTCTCACGTGTTCCATCAGCATCCTGGAAACTCTGGCAAGCTAGTTTGTTAGCTTGCAAGTAGGGTAAAATCTCAGGCTCTTCATGGTTCTGTCAAGGATGTCTTTCCAGGGGAGGAGTGTGTGAATGGAGAGGAAGCAGGAAAACCAGGCAGGAGGCTCTTGCAGTGGAGAAAGTTGATGGTAGATTAGCCTAGAATGTTGACTGTGGGAATGGAGTGCAGGGGGCTGATTTGGGGTTTATTTTGAGGCAGAGTTGTTGGGCTTTGCTAAAAGATGCAGGAGACGAGGGGAGGAGAGGGGTCATGGGTGCCCCCAGGTCTGTGGGCTGAGCAGGTGCGTGGCTGGTGGAGCAGCAGCTAGATGAGCTCCATTTGGGCCATGTGAGTCATCTGCTGAGGGCTGGAGTTTGGGGAGAAACCTGGCTGGAGATGTGAGTTGAGGAGCTGTCAGCATGTGGGTGATATGGAAAGCCACATGATGGGACCTCAGCCTGTCCCAACCAGGAGCTGAGTCTCCTGGATGTTGTTAGAGATTGAATCATGTCTCCCACAAAAGGCATGTTCAGGTCCAAGCCATAGTCCTGCGGGCGTGAACCTGTTTATAAGAGGGTCTCTTGACACTGTTATTTCACTTAAGGTGTGGTCCAACTGAATTAGGGTGGGCTTTGACCCAGATCCCTGGAGTTCCTATAAGCAGAGTGAAATTCAGACATATAGGGAGAAAGCCACAGGAAGAAGCCAGAAGTCACGGAACCTGGAAGAGAATGGAGAAGGCACCACCATGTTCATTGCCACATGACGGAAAGGCCACCGACCCCGGGATCACCAGCAGCCAGCCCCAGAATGCACAGTCTTCAGGGAGAAAGCATCACCTTGTTGGCACCTGGATTTTGGACCTCTGCTAGCCTCAAAACCATGGGCCGACAAATTCCTATTGTCAGGCCAGTCCACAGTAGGGTATTTGTTTTAGCGGCTAGGAAATGAAGACAGGTGTGCTTTGCTGGAAAATAATAAGTTAACCCAGGTGGGACGGATGGCTGGGCCCGGAGGGCCCCCTCGTGTTCCTTGCTTCCCCCAACCCCCCACGGGCCACCCAGCTCCTGAAGTCACTCTCTCTGACCCGCCCCGAGGGAGGTCGCTTAGTGAACACGAGGGAGGCTCTGGAGACAAACGGCCAGCCTCCAGAGTCCTAGAAATCTGGACTTTACCACCACACTCCCAGTGTGCTTTGAGCAAACAGCTCGTCTTCCTCATGCCTCTTTTCCTTACTCTGTAGAACAAGGACAACTATGCATACTGCTCTGGTTATTATACAGATTAAGAGGGAAGCGGCTGTGGCTCAATCAGTAGGGCTCCCGTTTACCATATGGGAGGCCCCGGGTTCGGTTCCCAGGGCCTCCTGGTGAAGGCAAGCCCGCCCGCACGGCGTGGTTAGCTGACCCAGCGAGCACAAGCAGCAAGGGGGGGGCGGTAAATGAATAAATAAATAAAATCTAAAAAAAAATAAAAAATAAAAAAAATATATACAGATTAAGAGATTCTTCCTGCAAAGCATCTAGAGCAGTGGCTGGCCCACGATGAGCTCCCAGTAACATTAGCTGCTGTGGATATCTCCTTCTTCATTTCATTCAGCAAATGTTTATTGTGCCCTTCCTGTGAGTCAGGCACTGGCTCTGTGGCTACAGCAGTGAACAAAACAAAGTCTCTGTCTTCACGCAGCTTACATTCTAGTAATAGGGGGAGGCAGTTGATGAACAAATAATCAGATGGAGGAAAACGAAATGGGCTGCAGTAGGCTGTGCTCGGCCACCGATGCTGCTTCAAGATGGAAGCACTCATTTCCCCACCCGCTGGGAGGCATGGCCGCTGACAGCATCAGCTGCCAAATTGCCCCCAGCTGAAGAGAGCCACCTCATGCAAGGTCACTCTCGCTTCCCAGGGGCATCTGCTCCCAGTGGCCAGAAGGCCTTGCCCTCTGCCTCAGTCTGGGACAACTCGGAAGGACCATCCCAGCTCCGGAGCTCCCTGTGGGAAGGGATGAGGCCTTTGCTGTGTAGTGGAGTTTGGAAAGTGTTGGATGGAAAGACGGATGGATGGACGGATGGCAGCTTTGGGGTGGCTGTATTTAACCTGTTCACTCAAAGTCCACTCTCTTTGGAGCCCCTGCTGACATCAGCCAAACCTGCCCTCTGACCTTTAGCAGAGAGTGCTGTGCTTTGCACAGGCCACAGGCCGGCCTTTTCCCATTAGCTGTTTGTGGAGCACACATTAGCTCTGTAGTCAAGACTAGCTGGGCCAAAGCCTGACTCAGCCAATCTGCCTTAGAGTATCTGCTGTGCAGACTAAATAACAAAAGAAAACGAAAATGTATGTAAAGAGCCCTGCACATGCTCATTAAGAGTCATTTCCCTTCTTTCCTTCCCTCCATCCTCATTTTTCTGTCTTTCCATGTCTGTGCCTCCTCCGCCCAAGCTTCCATTCTAAAAGCAGCAGCCACCAAAAATAAACATTATTTTAAAACAATTATTTCAGTGCATCCTGCTTCTTTTAGAAGACAATGTGGGCAAGCTTATGCAAACATTTATTTTCAGTCAGTATACTCAAACACAAAATCAGGAATGAGGAAAACAGAGGACTCACAGGCACTAGACATAAGGGTTAAGGATTTGCTGGCCCTGAGCCACCTGGCAGGCAAGGTAAAAAGGGAAATGTGATCAGTTGCATAGCTTTTATTATCAGAAAAGGAGGAAGCTACCAGTCATGCAAGAAAATCAGAAATAGAGCAGTCTACATACAGCAGAAAGAAATGAAATTCCACACCCTTCGAAATTTCTTAACTTGGGAGAATTTTGAAATTCTGTGTCTGCCTGCTCCTGAGTAGAATTTCTATATAAAACTAGGCTGAGGCAGGGGGTCAGAGAAGGGTGAAATGAAGGGAAGTAGGTGCTGTGAAAAAATTATTATTGCACATAGCAGTGGACTTAAACTAACATCTCTGATCTGATGTGCCTCTGCAGAGAAATGAAATGCATATTTGCACACTGGTTGGAAAAATGCTTCCACCTAATTGCTTGTGGATGCAGCACTTTATTTATAGACATCCAGAAGGAAATTTGGCTTCTCTGCTCTATAATATGGCAGGGAACAGGGCCAGGTAGCTGCTGGCTCCACGACCTTCTGGGTTCCATACAGCAGGAATGTGGGAACACTTTCCATATAAACATAGTGGGTTCTTCTCTTTTTCTTCTGCCCTTCTTTTGGGTGTTAATTTTAGAGCTCTTTGAAGAAGAACCCTCTTAGCCATGAATATAAGGGTTTAGTGACCCCATACATGATTAGGTGGTGGAATTTGAGGTGAGGGACTCTGCCAGATCCCACTTCTCTCCACCACACTTCAATTAACCCCCAAGGAGATAAGAAGGATGGATTCCACACAGTTCCCAGATTCTGGAAACACTGCAAAAAGCAATTTGGCATTCTCATGAGCTCTCTGGGTTAAAGGGGAATGAGAATTAGGGATTTACTAGAGGATCAAATTGCCGCCACAGCCATCGGCCCCTTGAGCAGGAAGGTCCCTGAGGAGGCTTGCCTTTGCTCCACTGTGCTTGGGGTGGGTCAGGGAAGCTAAAGAGATGCAATTTGGGCTGCAGTGAGTTTCCTCGAATGGTGACGCAGCCGGAAGAGTGGGGGCTAGGTGATAACGGGGAACATGTGCATGGAGCTTTACAGTTTGCCGCATACTCCCAGCTACTGGTTCTCTCATGCATTCCTTTTCAGCAAACATTGATTGTGCACCTGCTGTGTGCAATGGTTTGCTTCTGGGAGGTCAGTATTGAATAAAATCTGTGGGTCCCACCTTCAGACTAGAGCCAGATGCCAATGAGTTCGCAGTCTCCAGGGCCGCCACCCTGGTCCATGCGTCCACCTCCCACCACCTTCCCTGTATGCCAGCAGTGGCCTCCTGATTGGCCTTCTGGTTCCAGCCATGACCCTGCGGAGGGAGGCTTTAAAAGGAAGTCAGAAATCATACCAGGTAATAAAAGAGAGAATGTCGTCTGCATAAAACCTTCCAAGAGCCACCTGTCTTATTAAAAGGAACTCCCTGTGGTTGCTTGAGTCTTCTGTGGAGCCCAGAAAATTATGTTCTTAAAATTAATCCATTCCTCTGGGTGTACACCTATTGTGGGTGGGACCCTTTGATTAGATTACTTAAGTAAGGTGTAGCCCAGGGTGGGTCTTAACCATCTTACTGGAGTCCTTTATTAACTGGATGAATATGCAGAGAGAAACCCCTAGAGGCTGAGAGAGAGTGTCCTGGAGGCCAGAGCCTGGGATCGGTGGAACACAGAGGCATAGAGAGAGGAGCCCACAGAAGCTGAGAGAGAAAGCCACAGATGGAGCACAGTGGAGAGAAAGCATCGGAGCTCAGAGGAGAAGGCAGAGACCGGCAGATGCCGCCATTGTGCCCTGCCACATGACAGGAGTCCAGGATCACCAGCGGCTGATCTTTGGGAAGACAGCTTCACCTGATGCCTTGATTTAGACTTTATTTTCTCAGCTTCAGAACTGTAAGCTTATAAATTAGTAAATCGCCTTTGTAAAAGCCAACCCATTTCTGGTATATTGCCTTGGCAGCCTTTAGCACATGGAAACAGTCCCCAAGGCCTTACAATGGCCCACCAGGGCCTTTGTGACTGGCACTCTGTCACCCTGCCACCACCAACCATTCTCTAATTTTGCTTCTCAGCGCCCGTTCCCTTGTTCATTACGCTGCAGTGGCATCAGCTCTGTTCTCACACAGGGCCTTTGCACACTCTGTCCCTGCTGCCAGGCACACCCACCCCCCAGATGTCTACTTGGCTTGTTCCTGCACTTCCTTACTGTCTCTGCTTAAATGTCACCCTCCTCCACCACCCAAATACAATATCCTGCCACCCCCTATGCCCTTACCCTGTCTGTTTTCCCCTCTTGAACTTAGTGTCATTGGATGCAACATGTTGACTGACATTTGTTCTTTATTTTCTTTCTCCTCACATGAAACAAGGGCAGCAGCTTTTGTTTCTTTTGATGATGACTATATTGCCAGCCCCTGGGTCTGCCTGGCACCTAGTAGGTGGTCCACAAATGCTTGTTGAATGAATGAAAGCGGAAAACTTACGGAGCCATGTGATCGCAAGTCAGGAGACCCTAATTTAAGGCTAAGCCTTAAAAGTGCTTCAGGGCAGAGAGGTTTCTGTTTTGATTCTCTCCACTCTAAAGATCAGAACATCGAGGCTCGGTAATGTTCAGCAACTCATGCCAGGATCAAGGATCAGAAAGCCTGGCATGTGGGGCTGTCGAGTCAGGTCGGTCAGGAGGTAGAAACCACACTGGGATATTAAACAAAGAGAATGAAATACAAAGAATCATTAGCTAGGTGTAAAGTTGTCAACTGGCTAACCGACAGGGTGAAAAGAGAACACTAAGCTTACTGGGCTGAAGAGTGTACCCCCAAATTCACGTACACTTGGAATCTCAGAATGTGGCTTATTTGGACATAGGGTCTTTGCAGGACCTTGGGATAAAAATCATCCTGGATTTAGGGAGAGCCCTAAATCCAATGACTTGTTTCCTTATGAGAGGGGACAATGCAGAGACACAGAAGAGATGGCCATGGGAGGAGAGATGGAGGGATGCAGCCACAAGCCAAGGAATGCCAAGGATTGCCGGGGGCCCCAGAAGCTAGGCCACGGCAGGGAAGGATTCTCCTCTAGAGTCAAAACCTTGCTTTTTCACGTTCGGCCTCCAGGAGCACAAACGTCTGTGTTTTAAGCCACCTGGTTTGTGGTCCTTGCTTACAGCATAGAAATCAATACGCTAAGGCATCATGGAGACGGCAAATACCCGAAGTACCTACTACCTCTAGGGCTGAGATGACAAAGGACAGAGTCTGGGATTATTTCCATTTAGAAGCTTCCAGGAGGGTCCCCATGGCCTGGGCCTTGGTCTTCTGTGGAGGGGCAGCAGCTGGCCAGTGTTGGAATCTTTTAGGAGAGCACAATGAGGTGGGTTCTGGGAGGGCTGGGAAACTGCCAACTAGATTCAGCCAAGTCTATGGAGCAGCAGCGATACTGGGGAGATGCTCCCAGGAAGAACCCCTCGAAGGGAGGCCGGGGAAGTGGGCAGTCACTTTTCCAGTCTCTTCTGTAGAGGCAGATTAGGTGTGTCTGCCATGCTTTAAAAGATCAGAAATAATAATACCATTTCCATTTTGGGGGAAAAAATCAAGTGTGATCTATTTAGATCTCTTTCCTATTTTTATTTTTTTTATTTTATTTTATTTTATTTTTTTTTAAGATTTTATTTATTTATTCATTTATCCCCCCCTTGCTGCTTGTGCTCGCTGGGTCAGCTAACCACGCTGTGCGGGCGGGCTTGCCTTCACCAGGAGGCCTCGGGAACCGAACCCGGGGCCTCCCATATGGTAAACGGGAGCCCTACTGATTGAGCCACAGCCGCTTCCCATCTTTCCTATTTTTAAAAACTGCATGAAAGTAGGAAAAATATGATAAATTCTGGGAAGCATCGTCTTCCTAAATATTTACCTGTGGAAATGTATAACATTGTCTATTGAATTGAAAAAAAAAAAAGATCTAATTTTTTTGGCTCATGTTATTAGCTGGACTAGCCAAGGTGGATTATAAACCATCCAAATTCGTGCAAAGGGCAGTTTGGTATTTCCTACGACAAATATAGAAAAATGTTAAAAATATTAAGTTACTGTGAAAGAAAACTGTGTTTTTAACCCAGTCTTTTTCTACCTCCTCCCAGCAAATGAGAAGATGGAAATAGAGAAGAAGATCAAAATGTAAGTCAGTGTTCATGGCAGCAGTCCATGAGGAAGCCGCTTTCTGGGCACCAGGTCATAGATGGGAACATGTGCAGAACAGGTGGGTGGGGTCTTTGCCCCTGGAGCTATTAGGTTAGTAGAGGCTTCGCTGCAGTAGGTGTCCTCAGGTAGCTCTAACATAGAGAAAGCACTTACTTGTGCCAGGTGCTGTGCATTTACCAAACAACACATTTAATTCTCTCAACATACGTATAAAGTAGATTCATTATTATCCACATTTTACTGATAAGATAAGCTGAGGCTAAGAAAGTGAGGTAACCTGTCCAAAGTCACACTACCAGCTGAGCTCAGATTTCAGCTCAGTCTTTTTAAGTGTTGGAACTGGAAAGCACCTCAAATGTAGGTATCTAATCTAGGCAAATGAGCTCAAGAGAGGCAGGGCAACTGACCCAGCGGCACACAATGAATCAGAGGGATATCTGGGAATAGACTACATCTCATGCTTCTCAGCTCAGGGTTGTCGCAGTATCAGTGCGAAGTTGCCATCAGAAACCTACAATACATCCTGTAATTCCAATAAAGGGGTGGAGGGGTGGAGCAAATGAAATCAGGAAGAGGTTTTAGGAAAGTGGACCATGGGGACTGGATTTATAAGACAAGGATGGGCAATATCTACCAAAGCTACAAATAGGCCAAACTTTTGACCCAGTAGTTCTACCCCTGGGTATGTACCCCAGAGAAATGAGCATACCTGTGCCCCAAAAGATGGTTATAAGAATGTTCTTAGGAACTTTATTCATAATTGCCCCAAACTGGAAACAACCCACATATCCATGTATTGGATAGTGACTAAATAAATTGTATTATAGCTATGTAATTAAATCACATAGAGCAATAAAGAAGAAAACCGACTATGGATACATAGAAACCACACAGATGAATCTCACAGTCATGATGACGACCAGAATAAGTTTTGCCTGTGTTTGAACTTCATATAAATGGAATGGTACAGTATATACTCTTTTGTGTCTCTGATTCCATTTACAGGAAGTTCAGACAGACAAAACTAATGGTGAAAGAAATCTGCACAATGGTTCTCTCTGGGTGAAATGGAGGGATATTGACTGGAAGGGGCATGAGGAGCCTTCTGGGAGCACCAAAAGATGCCCTCTATCTTGTTCATGATGGAGGTTATATGGATACGATGTCCCTGCCCTTTACTTGCTTTATTTCAATAAGTTCTGTTGTAGGTATAACCCACATGCAGCAAAATGCATATACCTTAAGTGTACAACTTGATGGATATTAACATGTGTATCTAAGTGTGACCAGAGGACAAAGGCATCACCACCCTTGCCCCAGCACCAACTATAGCTACCTGGCACGCGGGAGCCAGAAGACCTCAATAAATTGCTGTTAGAGAAATGGATGAATGAATAACCTGACATGAAATAGCAATAACCTTACATGAAAAACATACCAACTCCTTAAGTCAGGGGAGGAAATGAAAAATGAAGCTAGATAAAACATTCAGGCTAATAAACCACAAATGCCCATTTATCTATCCAATTTGGGGAAAGCATGAGAGTGTATGATTACAATGCCAGCTCCTGTTTTGGTTGACAAATTAATCTGCCCAGGGTTTGGGGGGTGAGGGAGCAGCTCCCCGCCCGCATCAGCCCACAGGCCAGGTGGCCTCATCTATTTCAGTGGAATAGATGGTTTTCATGTAGATTACTCGGGAGCTGAATGTAAATTGATGTAAATCAGAGAAACCGATCAGCGGCCACGACACCTCATTCACCATCCGGGGCCACTCCTGAGCGCAGACCGGCCAGTGGCTCTCCGGGCACCTTCCCAATCTGAGCCAGGCCGCCTTCTGGGGAGGGGGGAGGCGGCGGGCAGCAAAGCCGAAGGGGCCGTCGCGTGGGTCGGAGCCCCTGAGGAAACAGCATCTCTGCGGAAAGATATCTATGACAACCGCCGCAGTGTCGCTCTCTGAGAGTGCTTCAGGCACATCCCGGCTCTAATGGACACATCAAGCCTGCAAGGGAAAGATGGTTATGGCTTTTATGAAGGTAATATATGCTCATTGTACAAAGACCAGAAAATTCAGATAAGCAAAAAGAAAAAAATAATAACAAGCACCCACAACCCTACGGGTCACAAATTACCAGTGGCAATTTGGATGTGAGTTGTTTCAAACCTGTTCTAATGTGCATGCAGATATATATGCCAGTGTATAAAATGGATGCTTTGATGTTTGGTCCTTTTTAACTGTTTTATTCCTTTGGCTCAAGGTAATGAGCTTAGAAACGGAATCAGGATAAATGAGGGTTTATCCAGAGGTGGATTTTCCAGGAAGCTAACAAAGCTTAAACCACAGAACCCCTCATTTGCTCCAAAGTTCCGGACCTAAATTTGCAGTCATAATTTTGCATTCTTGTTTTATAAAGAGGGCTCCCCAAAGTGTATCCGTTCGACTCCACAAAATCTGATTTTGTGGCTGCATTTAACTGTAAGCCAGAGACCCCAATACTTGGCTGGGCCCTGGAATTACTGGGGAGATGGAGGTGGTCAACAGGAAGCTGTTAGGTGAGTGAGGTCCAAGGTCACTGGAAGGGAGCATGTGGGTTGGTGTCACACCCCTGTCCTGCAGCTGAAGCCACCTCCCCAATGACCAAACACTACTGCATGCCAGTCGGGGTCTGCCTTGGGCAGTGCTGGATTAAGGAGCAGCCCGTGCTTTTGTTAATTTGTTTGTGGAGCACCTACCGAGTGTCATTTACCTGCTGAGACCTCATGTTACTCCTCGAGTAAATAGCGTGAACCTCATTTTACTGACAAGAAAGCCGAGGCGCTGGGCGGTTACATAGCTTGCTGAAGGTCACGGCGAGCAGGTGACAGAGCCGGGACCCGAACCTAGAGGGTCCTCACACCGAAGCCCATGCACTTTCCACTCTTGCTTCCTTCTCCAGGGGCTGGAGAGCATATGTCTACATTTTAGCTCTCATGTCCACAGCTGGAGAGAGAAGCCACTGAAGTGAAACTCTCAAAGTCTGGGATAGAGTTTGGAAGTTTCTCTCAGATCCTAACTTTCCCATGAGTTCCAGGAGGGCAAAGACCACCTCTATTTCCCAGCAATGAGCATATGACGGGTGCCCAATAGGAAAAGAAAGAATCTTCACTTAAAGAAATATCTTCAGTGGGTTTCTCATGCCAGTGTCTCTTCTGTCCACACCCCCCCCATCACAGCAAAACCTGGAAGAGCTGTCCATACCCACACAGAGGACTGGCATCACCCACTCACCCCCTAACCTACTCCAGGCTGGCTTTGGGCACTTTGCTGCCCCTGGACTTGTTCCACTAGGATCAGCTCCCATCTTACCTAACCTTAAGGCACATCACCCAACACACACACTGTCCATGTGCAGAAAAGGTGCACACATAACTTTCCATTTGGAGTAAGCTGCACCCTTTGAAGACTGTTTTTCTTTTCTTTTTTATAATTTTTTTTTTTTAGGTGGTACTGGGGATTGAACCAGGGACCTCGTACGTGCAGAGCGGGCACTCAACCACTGAGCTGCACCTGCTCACCTGAAGACTGCTTTTCCTTCCTTGGTGCAGCCTGTTGGCATTGTTAGCTTCAAGACTGACACCTCAACACTGACCTTGAGCAAGGTTTCGTTCCCTAGCCAGAGATGGAGACTGAGCCCAGCAATTACGCACTGACGGCCGTCAACCCACCTCTTCCCGGGGACAGATTCTCACCCAGACGGGCATCAGAGGCGGGTATGTATTCATGAGAGTCAAAAGCTAATTTGCACATGTCTCAAATTGCACCCTAACTTTCCTCCATCAATTTCCCTCTCCTGCAAAAGGTAAAATTAAAGGCTTGGAATATGATACTTTTTAGTAGTTACCAGGTGACAGGGAATCAAGGTGTCAAAGCCACTGACAGGCTGACAGTTAAATTTGGGTTTGGAAATCCCTTTATCACAGCTGCACGCAGGGCACTTTACGGCCACGTCTCAGAGACAATAATTAAATTAGGGAAAACACAACCGCAGCGGTAACGCCTAGGAATAGTTTCTCCAGCTCACCTTCTGAAGACTTCACGTTCTCTGGTGTTCGGCTTCTGTGAAAATCAGGGTGCAGGCTTTTCCCTCAAGCCAACGGGGCATAGCCCTGGATCTGCCAATTATCAGCGATGGGGCCTGGGGACCAGCCACGCTCTCTGAGATCTGGTCTCCTGTTCCGTAAAATGGGGAAAGGAACAGTTCCTACAGCAAGGACGGGGCTTTGGGCACAACGAAAGGAGTTCATCTCTTTTTTTTTTTTTTTTTTTTAAAGATTTTATTTATTTATTCATTTATCCCCCCCTTGCTGCTTGTGCTCGCTGGGTCAGCCAATCACGCCATGCGGGCGGGCTCGCCCTCACCAGGAGGCCCCGGGAACCGAACCCGGGGCCTCCCATATGGCAAACGGGAGCCCTACTGATCGAGCCACAGCCGCTTCCCAGGAGTTCATCTCTTTATTCAACAAACTTACATTATGTGCGGGGCTCTGGGACAGGATGGAGATGAACCCTGTCCTCGAGGCACCCGCCTTTTAGAGACACTCGAGGTAAGAACTAGGGCAAGGCCTGGCTTCTTGTAAGCCTTTAATAAATGCTGGTTAATATTATTATGAAGGAGACCATTTTTCCTGTTTTACTGAGGCATCAAACACCGCACAGGGCACAAAGTGTACACCTCTTTAAATATTCATGTGTGCACACCCAGGCCAACACCATCCGGATCAAGAAATAGGACACTGTCAACCGATGGCAGGCTCCTTTGTACCCCTTCCCAGACAAATCCCTTAAAATGCTTCTGACCACTCATCTCACCTCCATCACCAAGAATTCATTTTGCCATTTTTCAGTTTAAAATAAATAGAATCTTACCTGATGACTCCTCTGTGTCCGGTTTCTCTCATTCAACCTAAGGGTGAGGTTCATTCTTGGGTGAAGAAGCACTCGTTTTCTCATTGCTGCTCTGCGAAAAACATGCCTACTGTGCGTTGCATCGTAAACCATGAACCTGTCGCATTGTGCCGGGGACCAGGGATACAGAGGTGTACGCAGCTCGGGCCTTGTCTTCAGGGAGGAGGTGGAACATGCTCAAATTCCCCCAACGCCAAGTGTCTCATCACCTATAGGTACAGCAGGGTGTAAACCATACTTTATGGGAGCAAAGCCAGGGAGGAAATTCATTCATTCAGAGTCCCTGCAAAGGCCACGTGCTGGGAGCTGTGAGGAGAACTAAGTTGGAGACGATACGCGTCCTCTCTTGTGGAGCTTATGGTCTGGGGGGCAGGAAAATAGAGACAAGTTGCAATCAGCTCTGTGCCCTAATAGAGGTTGCTCAGAGTGCTGTGGGAATGCAGAGGAGGACGGCCTCCCTCAGCCTGGGAGGTCAGGGAAGGGGCAGCAGACACTGTCGGTGGCTTGGCCAACAGATATTCCTCCCTCCCTTCCCACAGCCAATCTTTCTTGCTACATAACCAATATTTTTTCAAAATGGTGGCCATGTATTTCCAGATGGCTTAGCCTCACCACAGCTCCGGAAGATGTATCCTGATTGGTCCAGGCCAACCAAGAGGCTCCGGTTCCCTCTACAGACATTGGTTTAGCCATGATCATGTGACACATTTCTGGCCAATGAGATGCGAGGGGAAGTCAGCTAAGGGGCCAGGGAACACTTCCGTGAAACATTTTCCTCACAGATTTAAAAGCTACCTCTCTCAGGGAAATCACCCTGCTTTTCTGCCGCTGGGTTTTACCCTCAGCAGGTGACCCTGTCTTTGATGGTTCGTTGAATGGCCTGTAGAATTAACCTGAAATTACTTCATCTCTGGACTTCCAGCTCTGTGGGATAATACATTCTTCTTCTTGTTTATGCCACTTTTTAAAAAAAGATTTATTTTATTTATTTCTTCCCTCCCCGCCTTTATTGTTTGTACTTGCTGTCTGTTCTGTGTGCCTGCTCGTTGTGTGCTTGTCTTCTTTTTTTTTTTCAGGAGGCACCAGGAATTGTACCTAGGACCTCCCATGTGGGAAGGTGGTGCCCAATGGCTTGAGCCACCTCCGCTCCCTTTTATCCACTTTTATTTGGACCTGCACCCCAAAACATTCCAACTGATATAGGAGTCTTTAGAGGAAATGATTTCTGAGCAGTCTTCAAGAATGTTCAAAAATTAACCAGGGAGAAAACTCCATGGAAAGGATGGCCTGCGATTTAGCATCCTGAGTGAAAGTGGCCATTGCTAATGTGCCGTGACAGGAGACCTACATCAGCTCTGCCGTGGGCAGCATGGGGCGCGTGGACACCTTTCCACAGGGAGTGCTCAGGGGTGAAACAGCTTCTTCAGCTTGTTATTTAAAAATTTTACTCTACTTAACAAGCATAGCATGCTTATTCTGTGCCAGGCATTGTAATCAGTGCTTCATAAAAATATTTACGCAGAATGTGATGGCAAAAGAGTGGTTGGGGAGGCAGGAGGATGAGAGAAAGGCCTGGCTCACATAGTCAGATGGCTTCATTGAGGAAAAGGAGGTATTACAGGAAGTCCATTCAGAAGGCATGGCCTGAGCAAGGCACGCAGGGAGGAGGAGAGATGGATGGTGGACAGGGACTGGCCAAAACCACCATAAGGCTGGGTGGTGAGGCCGGTGGATGCCAGGTTTAGGAGTCTGGGCCTTGAAGGGTCTGAGCAGCAGGGGCAGGAGCAGGTTCCATGGCACCTGAAGCATATGCCTTTTGGGGGACCCTCTTTAAGAAAGAACAAAAAATGATGGGTCTTAGAAGGGTCCCATTCAAGGAAGGGCCCTGAGGCCTCATCTTCATCAGCTCCTCGTGATACAGTCACAGCTGGGCTTTCGAGACGTAATTGCAATCTCAACACAAACTCTGGGTATGAGGAAGAGAGAGATGGGAAATCTGATGGTGACGAGGCATGGGGAGAGAAAATGAGGAAGTCCATCAGAGGTGGAGAGGAGGTGTGGTGGCGTGACCTGAGGCACGTTATAACCCCTTCTGGGTCTGATTCCCCCCCCCCTATGGAGTAGGGAGGTCAGAATTGATGACCTATTGGGTCCCCTCCAACTCTGTCATTTGGTAATTCAAGGCGGCCACCTGAGGCCTGCTTGGGTTCCAAGACTTGCCCTGGAAATGACTTCATTCTGATGGGATCCTGCCTAACTGTAGGACTGACCTAGATGAGTGTTCGAAACCCAGCAGAAGGAGCCGAGGTGGCGCAGGTGGCAAAACACCTCTCTCCTACATCAGAGGTCTCCAGGATCAAATCCTGGTGAAGACTGGAGGAGGAGGATGAGAAGAAATGGCAGGAAACAGACACGGAGAATTGCCCAGCGAATGGACACAAAACAGCAAATGGGGAAGGGGGGTTTAAAATGGATAAAGTAAATAAATAAATCTTTAAAAACAAACAAACAAACAAACAAACCAGCAGATCCTCAGAATTACCTGGGGAGTTGACAAACAAAAGCAAATGGTATGGATCTTATGCCCTTTTATTTGAACCTATAATTAGCACTCTACCTGTTAAATATGTGTCCCAGAGACTTAAATCTCTGATCTGTTCATATGCCGGTTGAGCCCTGAATCTCAGCAGAATTGAAGTCACACCTGCTCTTCAGTTCATCGGACTTGTCCAGGACAACTGAAAAAAGGATGATGGTAAACAATTCCCACCCCAAAAAACAGAGAGTATCTACAACTGCAAGCAAGACAGTTCCATCCATCTGCCCCTCTCAATTAGAAGCAGAGTGGGCATCACCATGCCAAAATCCTGAAGACTGAGGAATGAACAAACATAAGGGGAGAATGCAACTACGGACTTAAGTAGACTTCTTATTATTTTAGTAATGGAGGAACTGGTTACATTGATACAAAGGCAGTGGCCACCAGAGGGTCTGAGGGCAGGGAGAAGGAAGAATAGGCATAACATGGGACATTTTGGGGACATTGGACTTGTTCTGCGTGATATTAAGGTGATGGATACAGGCTATTATACATTTTGTCAAAACCTATAAAATTGTGCGGTGCAAAGTGTAAACTATAATGTAAATTATAGCCCATACTTAGTAGCAATCCTTCCATATGTGTTCATCAGTTATAACACATATACCACACTAAGGAAAGATGCTGTTAATGGGGCAAAGTGTGGGAAGGGGACGGTGTGGAGGTCTATGGGAATCCCCTATATTTTTGATGTAACATTTATGTAATCTAAAGCTTCTTTTTTTTTTTTTTTTAAAGATTTTATTTATTTATTCATTTATCCCCCCCTTGCTGCTTGTGTTCACTGGGTCAGCTAACCACGCCGTGCGGGCGGGCTTGCCTTCACCAGGAGGCCCTGGGAACCGAACCCGGGGCCTCCCATATGGTAAACGGGAGCCCTACTGATTGAGCCACAGCCGCTTCCCTCTAAAGCTTCTTTAGAAATAAAAAATAGAGGGAGGCAAATGTGGCTCAAGTGGTTGAGTTCCTGCCTCCCACATGGGAGGTCCTGGGTTCAGTTCCTAGCGCCTTCTGAAAAACAAAACAAAACAAACAAACAACAAGCAAAAACAAATAAGAAAACTACCTCAGGGAAGCCGACGGGGCTCAGAGGTTGAGCTCCCGCTTCCCACATACGAGGTCCTGGCTTTATTCCCCAGCCCCCGGTACCTCAAATAATAATAATAACAATAAATTTTAAAAAGGGAGAGAAAAGCAAATGCTACTTCCAGGGGACGTGTGTGCAGTCAGCCAGCCATGGTCAGCTGATCAGCAGGGTGCTCTGTGCTGGGTCCCAAGGAACCTGCAAAGTCCCTGGCAGAGAATCCAATTTCTGAGGTGTGGGATGGAGGGAAGGCAGGAAACACAGGGCCCAGACTCCTTCCCTGGTGCGCCGTGCAGACCCTGTCTTAACCCATTTTAGGCCTGAGGCTCCTGAGAAAGCAGTCATTTATGAAGGAAACGTTCACATTGCTTACAATTTTTATTTTTTTGAAAACCACTGCCAGGATTCTGAATGTGGAATCCATGGAACTAGGAGTCCTTGGCTGGGCTTCCAAGGGCCTGGAGTTTTTGGAAATGTACTCATAAATCTGTATGCATTGCATAAGGACAGTTTTCTAGGATGAAGACGCCATAGCTTTCAACTATTCCAAAGTCTCTTGCAGCCCTTCCCCCAAAGGTTAAGAACCATCTAGCTCTGCTTCTCCAACGGACCCGTGCTCTCGAATCTCCTGGGGGATCTTGTCATCTGCACATTCTGATTCAGCAGTTCTGGGGCAGAGCCCAAGATTCTGCACTTCTCACAGGCTGCCCGGTGCTGCTAGGGCACTGATCTGCGGACCATGTTCTGAATGATTAAGACCGAGAGTCATGCTGTCCAAGACGGTAATACTGGCGACGTGGCTACTGAGCTCTGGAAATGTGGCTCGTCCAAATTGAGTTCTGCTGTTACTGTGAACTGCCAGCCAGATTTCGAAGACTTAGAACAAAAAAAATGTAAAATAGCTCATTCATCATTTTTATATGGATTACATGTGATAATGATATTTTGGATATACTGGGTTAACTAAAATATATTCTTTAAATTGATTTCACCTGTTCCTCTTTACTCTTTTTAATGTGGCTATTAAAAATTTTAAATTGCATCTGTGGTTTACATTTGTGGCTCGCATTCTATTTCTATTGGACAGCAGTGATCTAGACTATTGCTAAATTAGGTAGCAGTGGATTCGGGATTGAGCTAGTGGAAGGACCCGCAAATGGTGCCACTGACCCGCCTGGAGGCCTCAGGCCAGCTACTTCCTCATCCAGGTCGGCCTTAGTCCACCTGTGTGATGGGCAGGTGGAGGGAAAGGATCACCGAAAGTCCCTCTCGGATCTCAAAGGCTGTGTGGCTCCGACATGACCCCACCTCCTTCCACAGCTTAATTCAGCATCACACAGATGACCTCACAGAGAAGCAGCACGGCGGCCAAGGGCTCGAGGTGGGGGCCAACAGCCTCTGTTCAAAGCTTGGCTTGCAAGCCACCGCCTGTGTGACCCGGGACATGATGCTGGGCCTCTCTCTACCTCCGTCTTCCCATTTATCAGATGATAACAGTGCACCCCTCACAGGGTTGGGGAGAGGAGTTAAAACCTAAAGAGCAGGAAGCAGATGTGGCTCAAGTGGTTGAGTTCCTGCCTCCCACATGGGAGGCCCTGGGTTTGGTTCCTGGGGCCTCCTGGTGAGGCCAAGCTGGCCTGCGCCCGCGGAGAGCTGACGGCCCATGCTGGTGGAGAGCTGGCGCAGCAAGACGGCGCAACAAAGGGAACAAGCAGACACAGAGGAGACGTGCAGAGAATGGACAAAGAAAGCAGTCAGCGAGCACAAGCAGTGGTGGGGGTGGAATAAATAAATAAATGAATAATATTAAAACAAACAAACAAACAAAACCTAAAAAGGGCTTAGACCACGGTTGGATATATGATCAGCCCCCTACATTGTAAGAACTATTGTTTTTATGACAGACCTGGGTTGAAATCCATGTTCCCTACCACCACGTGACGTGAGCTTCATCTTTTCCTTTCCTTTGACTCAGTTTCCTCATAAAAACAACAGCTGTAAAATGCTTAGCAGGCCCTGAGTAGATAGTAAGTGTCTGTCCCTTTTTGCTTCTTTCTACTAGTTTAGTATCTATTCCTGGGACCAAAAGGTGTTGTGTTTCATCAAACAAAGTGTCCTGCCTCCACCACAGCATTTCTCAGAGCAATCAAAGGTCAGATTTCAATACGACACCCAGTAAGAAGACCAGGTAAACTTCTAGCGTGAACTTTGTAGGAACCCATTCTATGTCACATCCAGAATCTGATCCAAAATTAAAAGAAAAACAACGCTCATTGTGATCCCGCTCCCGAGGCGGTAGCACTGTTTTATTCCTTTGCCTGGCTTGGAGATACCAAAATTGTACTTCGAGGCTGTGTCTTTATCACCTCTCCTGTCTGGGTTGTGTGTTTGGGTCTGTTTTAGGTTTGCAGCTCCACATGGCATTTCTGATTTTGCTTTGCCTGACAGACAGGGTCCAGAAGACTAAACAGCCACCCTGTGTGGGGCATTGCATTTCTGAGGAAGAGGTACCTAGTGGAAAGGCCTGGAAAATGATTTATGGGTGGTGGGGAGTTGCCTTGTCTGAAATAAAGTATGGCTTAATGGGCTAGTGTCTACTCGGGAAAGAGAGTGTTTTCGTTCCAGGAAGCTGAGGACCACAGCTGTTTCGGACAAACAGGCTAAGCAGTTCATTTCTGCGGCACTTCGCAGAGGCTGCGGGGCCCACCAACTTTTCCAGACTTTGAAGCAGAAAGGCCGCTGTGGTGTGGTAGAAAGCATGGCTTCTCTTTCCTCAGGTAAGATGGGGATAACAATACATTGCTCCCAGAGTCCCTGGGACGATTAAGGGGAATAATGCATGAGATGGTGTGCCCAACACAGAATTGGTGCCTCAAAAATATCTGTTGGATGGAAAACCCCTAGACAAGTACACACAGTCTTGGGGAAGAATTAGTGAGAGGAACTTTCCAGGCCATGTGACTGAGGAAATGAGGGAAATCTCCAAATTCAAAATGGCCACCATGGCCCTTGGGAGGGCTTCCTGCAGGCTCTCTGTGGCAAGTCTTTCAATGGCTGTGAAGAGAGAAGGAGACAGGCCTACTGGTCCGTGGCTGGTGTGCCCAGAATAGTCAGGGAATGCCCCATGTAGAAGGACATTGTACATTTTTTAGGAGGTACCAGGGATTGAACCCAGCACCTCGTACATGGGAGGCAGGTGTCCAATCACTAAGCTACATCTGCTCCCCAGACATTGTGTATTTTATCCTGGTTCAGAAAAGATAACTGACTGTTCTGTACCCCCTGGCTTGGCTGTTTTTCTTACCTTGTTCAAATGGCTAATTACACCCAATACTCATTCTCTCCTTCTTTCTTTCGTCGTTATAAATTCTACAACCCCCTTCCCACCCACTTTTACACACACTGATCCACTGCATTAGCTGTTACTACCTAGTTAAGGTCTCCATTTCCCAGCTTCCTTCGTAACTGGATTTGACCTTAAATTCTGATCAGAAGTGTGACCTTCCAGGTACAGCCTCGCAAAGCAAGTTGCTTGTTCTCCACCTCCTTTTTCCCTCTTGCCAAGCAGCCAATGTGGATACAGAGTTGGGAATCACGTGTGAGGATGGCAGAGCTGTGTCGCCAACTGAGCTACCGGTGACTTTGTTGAATAAAACCAGCTACCAGCTCTGGACATGCACCTACCTCTGTGATGATTCAAGAAAGAGAAATAACTTCCCTCTTATTTAAGCCACTGCATTTTGGGGTCTCTTTGTCAGAGCAGCTGGGTGCCCATCCTAATACACAGGGAAAACGTGGCAGTAGAGCCCTAGTAGATGCAAACAGTTTTGCCCAAGCCACTTCTCTAATGGGGCATTTTGGAGGCTGCTGCCCTCACGTGTTCCTTCGGAGCAACAGGATTTTTTTTTCTTTGGGGACTAAAAGTTGTTTACGGTCATACTCTAACTATAAATGCAGTGCATGTTCATGGTGGAAAATTTTGAAGCTAATAGAGAAAATAATTTATAACCTTATCAGATATAGGTGACCTCTGTTAACCATTTGATTATATGTCCTTCCAGTATTCGAATCTGTGTGTTTCCTTTACAAAAGAAGGCTCATGTTATATATTCAGGTTCATATTCTGTATTTTTTTCACTTAAAATTACATTGGATGCAAAATCGCTGTCCTGATTTTGTGATAATCAGGGTAGGCTAAACATTCTCTATATTAGAAACCATGCATGTGTCCCCAGACCTAGTTTTTCTCCCTAGGTCTGGTTTTTAGAATGCTGGTGATAAACTGAGCCTGATTTATTATATGACCATCCTGTATGGGAAAAGACTGTAACTCTGGGTATCTTTGATCAACCTTAAGAGATATAGGAGGGGGACGGATGTGGTTTGGGTGGTTGGACGTTTGTCTCCCATATGGAGGGACCAGGGTTCGATCCCCGGGATCTCTTGGTAAAAATTAAAAAAAAAAAAAATTAAAAAAAAAAAAAAATATATATATATAGAAGGCTTGTGGGCCACCAGGCCTTGCACATGGGTGTGCCGCCAGGCCCCGCAAACCATGCAGCAAGATGATGACGTAACAGGAGAGTGACACAAGGGAGAGCCAAGACAAGACACACTGAAAAACAGGAACTAAGGTGGCGCAGGCGGTAGGACGCCTCTCTCCCACGTCGGAGATTCCGAGGATCGAATCCCAGTGAAGACAGGAGGAGAAGAGAGGGCAGGAAACGGACACAGAGAGTTGCCCAGCGAATGGACACAAAAACAGCAAAAATGAGGGGTGGGGTGGGGTGTAAAATGGATAAAAGTAAATAAATAAATAAATCTTTAAAAAAATGTATAGGGGAGGAAGATATGGACTATAGTTAGTAGTAATACTTTGACGATGCTCTTTCGTGGTTTGTTAACAAATGTTTCACAACAATGCAGGGTGTTTGTGGTGGGGTGATGTGTGGGAGCCCTGTGTGATGTTATGCGTGTTTGTTTTGTAAGTTCACGATGTTCACTGAACACTTATAGTTTATGTATGTTCATGTATGAACGATATACTTCAATAAATTGTTTAAAAAATTATATTGGGAAACATCTAGGTTTTGAACCAAAGAAGGACATATGTTAATTGCTGTGCATTTTAAATTCTCATCATTAGTAA
This sequence comes from Tolypeutes matacus, assembly GCA_026826555.1. Lineage (NCBI taxonomy): Eukaryota > Metazoa > Chordata > Mammalia > Cingulata > Chlamyphoridae > Tolypeutes > Tolypeutes matacus. Next base: position 1,027,454 of record JAKSZT010054523.1, read on the forward strand.
AGACATTTGGATGTAAACTGGATCCATGCAACAACTGCAAAGTAGAATGAGACTATATTTAGGCAAATAAATAGACCTCTAACTACTGTTTCTTTCATGAGAAATTTCAAGAATACACATATGAGTCTTTTGGAACCCTTGAGAGACAATGTGTGGGATGCTATATTGTTTTGAGCTAAAGTTTCTTATATCAGAAAATAAGCATTTAAACATTTCTACTGTTAATAAAATGCAAAAAAGGTAAGATGCCCTTCTCACCACTCCCAAATTACAGTGTGAACACTTTCCCACGCTGTTACACTTTCTTTGGAAACATGATTTTTATCAGTTGAATAATATTCCATAGCATGGATTGACCATTATTTATTTATCTAATCTCTTGTTGGATGCGTGATTATTTTATTTTCCACTCTTTTTGTTTTTAAAAACACACTTGTATGAGAATTGCTATACTGACCTCTTTGTGCGTATCTCTGACCACGGCTTTTGGGTAGATTCTTCAAAGTGGAATTATCGGGTCAAAGGGCATGACTATATTTAAAGCTCTTAATACAGCTTTGCCAAATTTCCTTCCAGAAAAGTTGCAAGGCAGCATATTCCCACCAGCAGCATGTGACAGGAGGTCTTAGACTCAGGACAGGGAGGCTGGGCCCAGCAGGGGGCTCTCGGCTCTCCTCTGCTGAGGATGAAGGCAGGGGTCACTGGAGATGCAGACATGCATGCCAGGGAGCAGGAAGGAACTCTTTCAGGTTGGCCCTGGCATGTCTGGGCACCACGCAGGAACCACGGGGCTGCTGATTTCCCGTCCCCTCTTCACTAAGGGATCAGTGACTGCTCTCAGCGAGAAGCATCCCAGGGGCTAGGTGCGAGTCTGGCCGGCCTGGGTTTTTCACCTTTCAAAGCCTGCCTTCTCATTCCACAGCTTCTGCCTGAAGAGCATGCGGAGACAAGTCCTTATAAGCGTGTTAATAAGGAGGGTAGTCTCCGTGAATATTCTGTCCATAAAGCCAGCCATCGGGGGCTTCATTCATTCATTTCTCCTTCAACCCATATTTAATGACCACCTCCTAGTGCCAGGCGTGGTGGGAAGCACAGTGATGAACAAGATATACTTGCTTCCTCTCTTCAGGAAGCTTATTGGCTGGTGGTAGAGCTACATAATAGGTCACAGACAAACAAAATAATATATAACGACCAAATTGTGACAAGTGCCATAGAGGAGGCAAATAGAGCACTGTGACAGAGACCCACTGGGTGTCTACACTAGAGAAGTGGGCAGGGATGCCTCTCTGAGGAGGTGGCATTTAATTTGAGTCTTGAAGGATGAAAATGAGAATGGGATGATTGAGGGAAAAGTATTTTTGGCAGAGGGAACAACATGACCTTGAGATGGGAGAGTGCTTGAAGTTGATAAGGGACTGCAAGAGAGCAATAGGCTGAAGTATAGGAAGCCAGTGGAAGGAGGTCAGATTGGAGCTGGAGACAGGAGCTGGTTGGGACAAGGCTTTGAGGTCATGGTGGACAGTTCACCTCTTATTTTAAACCCACTGGAAAGCCAGTGAAGGTCTGTAAGCTGAAGCAAAATAGAGGAATCAGGGATCCCATGAGCCCATTCTCATTTATCAGTAAATTAGAGAGAAGGAGCAGTAGAATGGCATGATTGGACTATTGCAGTAGTCAGAGAGAGATAACAATGGCCAAGGCCAGGACTGGGGTGTAACTTGAAGCCAGTGGGAGTCTTCAGGGCATCTTGCCCAATCCTTCCTATCGGGTATGTGCACTGTCAGCTCTCCACCCCTACATGATGGCTCTTCTAGACAGACTAGAGACCCTTCCGCATCCACTGAGTCCTGAAAATCCATTCTCAGAGCACCACTCCCTCCCCAAAGACACATGCAATTTTAAAAGGAAAGGTCCACTTGGGAGAGGCTGCGCTTCAACCTGTTCTCAGATATCAATGCCTGAGTAGGAAAGAATTTTCTGAGGCTAGAACATGGGCAAGTTGCCCTCTCCACACTGGCCTCTGTGTCCTCATCTGTAACACCAAGGGGTTTGCTCCTCTCCTTTTCCTTTACTCCTTCATTCAGCAATCCCGGGTGCCCATTTGCCTGGCCAGGTGCTGGGGAACAAGGTGAGTAAGATACAATTTCTGGGAAATGTGGCTCAAGTGACTGAGCTCCTGTCTACCATATAGGAGGTCCAGGGTTGGATTCCCGGGGCCTCCTGGTGAAAGGCAAGCTGGCCCATGCAGAGTGCTGGCCCGCCCAGGAGAGCTGGCACAGCAAGATGAAGCAACAAAAAGAGACAGAGGAGAGACAATAAGAGACGCAGCAGACCAGGGAGCTGAGGTGGTGCAAGAGATTGAGTGCCTCTCTCCCACTCTGGAAGGTCGCAGGATCAGTTCCCAGTGCTGCCTAAAAAGACAAGGAGACACAGAAGAATACACAGAGAGCAGATAGCAAGTGCAAAACAACGGGGGAGGGAGGGGGTTAAATAAATAAATAAATAAATAAATAAGTAAATAAATACATAGATCTTTTTTAAAAAAACCATACAATTCCTGCCCCCGAGAAGCATAAATCCAGAAGGTCTTTAAGCCTCCCATAAATTTCACCAAATTCTCCGTTCTGCTGAGGACACCCTGTGTCCAAGCAAACTGCTGGGCATCTCCCCCGTTATTCTTCCTGGGGGCACTGTCACCCCTCCCCTCAGACCTCATCTGTTGGGGTCCTCCTTATTGGCCTTGACTCCTCCGGGGACTTCCACTCATGCTTTGGACTGATGGATGCTGTGATTCACCCCAGTTTACGTGGCTGGTGTGGCCCAGGCCCACGGCCTTTCTCTCTGATGCCTTGGAGTTTGTGACCATTACGGAATAATGTGGCATCCCTGTCCCCGGGACCCACACTCAAACCACTGCCATCTACCCAATCCCACCCGCCCTCATCAAAATCCCCCTCTTGTCATGTCCTCGTCTCTGCACAAGCCCCAGACTGGTCATAAGTGATTGTCAAAGAGAATTTCCACCGCTTGAAAATATTCAAACGCGGCCGCCAAGGCTAATGCCAAACTTTGTTACTGTAGTTTTAACATGAATTTTTTCTAGGAGGGTCTTGTTTGAGGGGCCAAGAACCTGTTTGCTTTTAGGAAGGAAAAAAAGTGAAATGATATCAAAGAACAGAAAGAACAGAAGGAAAGGACAAAAATTTAGTAGCCACTGAAGGCCTATTCTGGTAGCCCATTTTACAGACGAGAATGTTCAGCAGTACGTCTCAAGGATGGGATTTAAATCAAGTTTGCCTCCAAAAGTTTGCCTCTTTGCTACCCAGCACCCAGGTGAAAACAGGACGGGAGTAAAGATGCGTGGAACTTTGGCCATGGCTGGGCTTGGCAAAGGAGCTCCCCTGAATCCAGCCGACATGTATGAGAGCTCACTGGGTGTCCAGTGTGTGTGTGGGGGGGCGCAGAGAGAGCCCCGAGATGTGTTCCCTGTCCTCCTGGAGCTTACAAACAGCAGTGAGATAAGACACACACGCAGCAGGAAAAGAAGACTGGACGTGACGGAGAAGGTTCTGAGAAAAGGGGATGGAGGCTCTTGTACAGGTGGGTTGCAATGTTGCTTGTTTTTTCCTTCAGAGTTTTCCTCTTTGATGATAAGCTAGTTCCACCAACAAAGGGCAGGAATGTGGCAAAAATGGACCTTTTTTGCGGGGGGGGGGTATATTTTATGGTTATTTGAAGTAACAAAGTTCTTGGCTGAGTCCATGCTTTCCCCACTGGGTGTGCCTCGACGCCACACTTCCAGAGTCCCTCCCCAGGCCAAATCCACCAACCCTCTTTTAACAGAGGAAAATCTATTCTGACGCTTGTTTCTACATAGTTTATAAAAACTGGCAGAAGTATCCATGATTTGTTGAAGAAGGAAGAAAGAAAGGAAGGAGTGGAAGGGGTATGAAAGGAGGGGAGAAGTAAGGGGAAAGGGAAGGAGGGAAAAATGAAGGAAGGAAGAGAGGATGGAAGTCATATTGGTTTTCTATTTCTGCATAACAAATTGCCACACAACCAGCAATCTAAAGAGCATCTGGAGCTCTTCCTAGCTCATTCAGGTTGTTGGCAGAATTCAGTTCTTTGTGGCTCTAGAACTGAGGTCCCCATTTCCTTGCTGGCTGTTGACCAGGAGCTGCTCTCAGCTCCCAGAGGCCATGACATTCATTGGCATGTGGCCCCTCCACCTTTAAGCAAATACTAGAGAAGTTCTCACATGTTGAATCCTGCCTCCCTCCCCCATGTTTCTAAGCTCTGACTTCCCTCTCTCTGACCTCTCGACCCAGATCCTAGGGCTCATGTGATTAGGTCAGGCTCACCAGGATCGCTCCCTATCTCAAGGTCAATGGCTATGGGACCTAAAGTCTGTAAAATCTCTTCACAGCAGCACCTAGATTAGTGTTTGATTGAATAACTAGAATAAAGCATATGTACATCAGGGACCAGAAATTATTTTGGGGGCCATCTTAGAATTCTGTGTGTGTGTGTGTGTGTGTGTGTGTGTGAGAGAGAGAGAGAGAGAGAGAGAGAGACCTTGGGAAGTTGCCTGCCAGAACAAACTCTAAAGAAGCCACCAAATGCTAAGATGGAGGGTGAAGCAGAAGGTCCACAATCCCACTGTCGCTGGACACGGCACAGTGGTAGATTCCTGCAGTGGTATTGGGCTGGTGCGTCCTGCAGGAATCTACCTCTGGGCCAAGTGGATGTAGCTACACCCCACTGAGGAAGGTGTATGTGTCAGCCAAAGGAGTGCTGATGCAATGTACCGCAAATCTGCTGGCTTTTATAAAGGGTATTTATTTGGGGTGAAGCTTACAGTCACAAGGCCCTATAGAGTCCAACTCTAGGTACCATAAAAGTTACTTTCTTACCCAAAGTCATTGGCCACGTGTTGAACCAAGACAGTGGGTAACATCGCGAGGGTTCAGCCTTCCTCCTTCCTCTTAAAGCTCCATGGGTCCAGTTTGTTCCAATCCCAGCTATAGGCTGGCGTAAGGCTCGTCTCTCTCCCGGGACCCATTTCTTTCTGGGCTCAGCTGCTCTGGTCTCTTCCCAATCTGTAGACTATCAGGCTCATCTCTCTTCCTGGGGCCATGTCCATGGAGCACTTGCTCTTCCTGCATATCTGCTTCTGTGTATCTGCTTCCATGTGAGAGTCACTAAGGGGATGGGGATTCAACCCTGCATGCCTTAATGACATGGTTGAATCAAAGCCCTAATCTTAACATAATTTAATCAAAGACATCTCAGCTCAATCTAATACAATCAAGGGGGATCATGCCCAGAGGAACAGACCAGTTTGCAAACATAATCAAATGTCTTTTTTTTTGGAATTCATAAGTATTTTCAAACTGCCACAGAAGGGCATGCGAAGCTGGACATCCAGGAGAAGCCCAGCCCTAGCAACAGCGATAGCTTTGTTAAGCCACATGAGCATTTGCTCAGTTATGACAACTGTGTGGCTTGTCAGTTAGATCAAGGAGGAGTCCGTCTACCCAGGAAGATTCTCTGGTCAACCTGAAGCCTTCTCAGTTAAGCAGAAAACTTTCTCTCTCTCTCTCTCTCTCTCTCTCTCTCTCTCTCTCTCTCTCTCTCTCTCTCTTTTTTAAGAATTAAAGATAGCAATTTGTATTATTTTTCTCTTATTTTGGAAGTTGTACATATTCATTGTAGAAAAAATAAGAAACCACAATTAACAAAAGAGACAAAATGCTCCTATTCAGAATTCCACCCTAGAGATAGCTCCTGTGGTGGTTCCTAAACCTAATCCACTCCTGTGGGTGCGAATCCCTTGCAAGTAGGATCTTCTGATGAGGTGACTTCAGCTAGGTGTGGCCCACCTAAATCAGGAGGGGTCTCGACCCTATTACTGGAGCCCTTTACAAGTGGAGTGTAAAAAGCCACAGAGGGTGAAGCCAGAATCTGAACATCAACAGAACCTGGAAGAGAAGGGGGAGACCAGGAGACCCCACCATGTGCCTTGCCACGTGACAAGCTAAAGACCAAGGATCACTAGCAGCCAGTCCCAGAATGCCACGGTCTTTGGGGAGAAAGCATCACCTTTATGGCACCCTGATTTGAGAGGTTTACTTTAGCTTCCCAACCATGAGCTAATAATTTCCATTGTTTAAGCCAACCCCAGTGCATGGTATTTGCTTGAACAGCCTAAGAAACAAACAACAAGAACAAAAAAACAGGTTTTGCTATGTGGGCTTCACAGCGAAAGCCTAGACTGTTTTGAAGAGCCTGTTAATAGACACATGGATGTTAAAGGAACTTCCGACTAGGCTTTAGAAGGAAATGATGAATGTGTTATTGGAAACTGGAGGAAAGGTGGCCCTTGTTTTAGAGTGGTGGGGAACTTGGTGAAATTGCGTTCTGATGTTGGATGGAAGGCAGAACTTGAAAGTGATGAGCTTGGATATTTAGCTGAGGAGATTTCCAAGCTAAATGTGGAAATGAGAGGGGAAAGGGATAAGTTGAGAACTAAAGTCCTGGCCACAAAGAAAGCAGAAATTGATGCTTTGGAAAATTCTGAGCCTATCAAAGATGGTGTGCTCCGAGACTAGGGACAGAAGTGGCATCAGGGACTTTTCTGAGCCTCTGGAAAGTGATCCTGGAGAATAGTGCCATGTGAAGGTTTAAATGAACATGGAACCAGTCAGCAATTTCCGGGAAGTCAGGATTAGAGATGCGGTCATGCAGGGAGGATCTGTGGGCAGTCCTTTTGTCTGGGGGGTTGGAGCCCTGTGAACTGCATGCAAAGTCAACACATTTGTGTGTGTGTGTGTGTGTGTGTGTGAAATTTGGATGAGTTGAACCACTGCCAGCCTGGACTAACAGGGACAGAGAAGGGACAAACTGAAGGAAAAATGGCTTCAAGGGCAGAACTACGAAAGCTGAAGTCTGGACTGAAGACATCTCCTTGGGCTGAGAGAGTGGGCCTTCCTCCCCCAGCCAGGTGTGCAAGGGGAATCCCTGGCCATGGGGGGATACCCAGAGTAGCACTGTTCCCAAGAGGGGACACAACCAAGAAAAGGAAGACATTCTAGAATACAGAGGGATCCTAGCAATATAACAGGAAGTTGAAGAGGCACCAGAGATGATGTAAGAAAAAGAGGAGGGCAAAGAATGCCCTTTGAATACATTTAAATGCAAATAAAAAATATTTTATGGGATCTCGGGGAGGCAGCCTTGTACGAGAACCTGAAACCCTGTCAGCCTGGTGCCCAGGCCTTTCCTTGGCAAGGCGTGTGCGCGCCGCTGGGCAGAATACGGGGGCGCGGCCTTTATAAACCCTCTAGGGCCCGAGCATCTCTGCTAGGGCTGAAACGTCTCCTCCAGGATGGAAGAGAAGACATCATCATTCCACAGATGACTCTCAGACCTTGAAGTCTAATGGAGTTTGCCCCGCAGGGTTTCAGAATTCTTTGGGACCTGTTACTATTGACTTCCTTCCAGTTTCTGTTCTTAAACTTTCTGGAATGGAAATGTTTACCCCATCCCTGTCCCTCCTTTGCATATTGGAAGCAGATCATTTATTTTCTATATTTCACAGGTCCACAGACATTCTGAGGGATCGAGTCAGGTGCCTGGGCCCACATGTGCAAAGGGAGCTCAGCCTGGCCCCATCCCAAACTCGCCTCTCCTCCCAGGCACCCCCGCACAGCCAACTGCAACCCGAGATCCAGTCAGGCCCTGAGACTGCTCAAATGTTTTCTCCTTACTGCCCCAGTATAAAATAAAAATAAAAATAAAAATACTAGCAAACAGACACTTGTTTAGTGCCTACCACATGCCTGACACTGTTCTAAGCATTTTGCATCTAGGAACTCATTGAATCTTCATGACCTCAGGAGATGGTCATTATTATCATCTCATATTGCAGATGACAAATTATAACTCAGAAAGGCTAGGCCACCTTGCCCAAGCTGCACAGCTCATAAGAGGCAGAGCTGGAATTCGAACCCAGGCAGTCTGGCCCAAGTTCCCAGCCCAGAAACTGCACAGGGGCCCCTGCAGCGTGCACGGCCAGGAAGAGGGCTCGAGAGGCTGGATTTCCCAGGTGGCTTTCTGCATCCCATGCAGACTCAACCCCCGCTTAGGGCACATGGATTCTGTTCATCAGGGAGTTGTGGAGTAGGCAGGGAAGAATGAACCTGCTGTGTACACAGCTACCCAAGTTAAATCCAACCTGAGCCAACTCAATGGGAAAAAATATTTGGAAATCACATATCTGATAAGGGTTTAATATCCAGGATATATAAAGAGATGTTACAGCTCAACAATAAAAAGACAAATGACCCAATTAAAAAATAGGCCAAAGACCTGAATAGACATTTCTCCAAAGAAGAAATACAAATGGCAAAAAAACACATGAAGAAATGCTCAACATCACTCAGGATTAGGGAAATGCAAATCAAAACTACAATGAGCTATCATTTCACACCTATCAGAATGGCCACTATGAAAAAGACAGAGAACTACAAGTGTTGGAGAGGATGTGGAGAGATAGGAACACTTCTTCACTGTTGGTGGGAATGCAGGATGGTACAACCAGTATGGAGGACTGTTTGGCAGTTCCTAAAGAAGTTGAATATAGACTTGCCACGTGACCCTGCAATACCACTACTGGGTATATACCCAGAAGAACTGAGAGCAGTGACACGAACAGACATCTGCACACCGATGTTCATAGCCACATTATTCACCATTTCCAAAGGTTGGAAACAACCCAGGTGTCCATCAACAGATGAATGGATAAACAAACTGTGGTCTATTCACACAATGGAATATTATGCAGCTGAAAGAAGAAATGAAGTCATAAAGCATATGGCAACATGGATGAACCTGGAGAACATTATGTTGAGTGAAGCAAGCCAGACACAAAAGGACAAATACTGTATGAATGCATTACTATGAACCAAATATATTGTGTAATATATTGTTTGATTAAAAAAAAAATTTACATGTGTCAATTACATTTAATTGAAAAATGTATATATTTATTCATCTATGTTTACTTTTTAGTTTTTAATTGTTTATGTTTTCAATTATTAAATTGTACAAAATAAAGTTAAAAAAAAAAAAAGATAGAAAACAAACAAACAAACACTCGGGGGCAGATATGGCTCAAATGGTTGGGCGTCCATCTCCCATATGGAGGGACCTGGGTTCGATCCCCAGGACTTCCCGGTAAAATTAAAAAATTAAAAAAATAAAAATAAAAAACAACATTCTTAATGGAAAAAAAAAAAAAAATCCAGCCTGAAGCAGACTCGCAATCGGCAGCTTCACAAGTCACCTTTGTTCTTCCCCAGGTGTCCTGTCATGAGCCTATCAACGTGGCAGCCTCCCCTGAGAGGCTGAGAGAGATGCTGGGAGATGCTGCCAGGGGCGGCCGGGACGCCCGGAGCTGTCCAGCGCTGCAGAAGCAGATTCGTCCTGTTCCCAGTGAGGGGTCAGCTGCTGAGCTGAGCACTCCGCACATGTGGCCTCCCAGAGTCAGGCCTCCTCTGGACCCCACACCTCCTGGCTCCCCAACAAGCCTAGTATTCACACATGCCTGCCTTTGTTTCTGCTTTCCCTTCCCTTTGGGGGGCCTAAGGCCAGAAGGGGTATGAGGGAATTGAAAGTCCACTCTTCCCTCCCAATGGGGTCCCCCCGCAGGCCACTGCACACCTAAGAAGGTCAGATTATGAACCCAGCTCCATAAGCTAAGACGCTGCCAACTCTCACCTTTGGCCTTTGAAATGGACAAAGCCCCTGGAGCAGGGGGTCACCATTTCTGCAGGAATGATGGCTGCATATTTGAAAGACAATTCTTTATTTGCTGAATCTCTAAATATGCATGTATACGAGCCCAGAATGACATTACTGATATTATTCCTAAACAATATGACTCACGAATACGTTTTTTTTCCCAGCTCTTTTTGTCCTCGGAGTAGATTCCACTGGGGTTATTTGGTCAAATTGCCGTGTCCTTCCTTGAAGAGTTTGGCTCTGTGTAGTTATAACACCAGCTAGGGTCATTCCTTTCATTTTGATCTTCAGGGATTTCCCCCTCTCCCTGTCTTGATTTACTCTCGTTGAGTATCAAAAGGATTCTGGACGGAATGTGGGCTTTGGGCCAGATGCCAGCTCCTATTTGTCTCTGGTCCTTCTCAGCTGTGGGGCTTCGGACAGTCACTTCATGTCCTCATCACACCTACCTGGCCAGGTGCTTGGGTGGGGCAGCGACTAACTGACGGGGAACTGCACTGAACAACACGAAAGCTCGAGAGGGAGTGACCGGGTGGGCGCTGGTGACAAAATACTAGTTACTCTTCCCTTTGGAACAGACCCCAGCGCCCTGGGCTGCGTCTGAGGGCTGCTGAGCGCGGCCAGAATGTGCCTGGCGTCCTCCACGGAGCATGGCGAGGCGCCTGGCCAGGACCTGCCGTTCCTCCAGGAAGCCCAGCACCCTCCCCCCACCTTTACCCTGCTGCCCCTGGGCATCCCAGGCAGGGCCGGGGAGGGATAGTCGTGCCGAGCGGGGCTTTCTCAGGTGACCCTCACAGGTAGGGGTAGAACCCCTCCTTCATCTGGGGCCTCGAGTGCGCGGCTTACTCTCGCTGAGCCTGCGGGTCTCCGTGAGTAAAACAGATAAAACGAGAACTTGTCCAGGGTGGACACAGCGGGGTACAGTAATGGATTCTCTGGGTTCAACCCCCAGCCTTGCCACTTGCGCTGGGTGAACTGAGGCAGGCACACAAACCTCTCTGAGCCTCTCGTGCTGATCTGTGAAATGCAGATCAGGATAATTCCCAGTCCGTTCAGGCAAAGCCTGCTAAGGGGGGTAGAGCCGACAGCCGGTAAGGGCGGGCTGTGCTTCGCGTTGAGCTCACTGCTCTTAGCACCTCGTATGTGGGAAGCCGATGCTCACCCACTGGGCCACAGTGGCTCCCCTGAGTTGGTTTTTTTTTTTCTTAGTTTGGTTTTTCGTTTTTTTCAAGGAGGCACCAGGAACCAAACCCGGGACCTCCCATGTGGGAAGCAGGCGCTCAACCTCGTGGGACTTTTGAACCGTGGTCGTGTCTTCGTTTTCTTTTCCCACCTGAGCCCCTGGTACTCGCTCCATATCCCCTCTTCCCCCTCTCTGCCCACCTGGGATCTCAACCACAGCCACGACCTTCACCAGCCATGGCGTTTTTTGCCCTGCCCTCGGCAGTCCTCCACCAGCGGGGGCCGGGGGCCAGTGGGTGATTCAGAGAGAGCGTTCTTTACACCTTTTTAAAAAATTAGTTTAGAAAAACTTCTTTATTCAAGGTTTATATGTACACAGAAATGACAGTTTTATGTGAAACATTATGTCCAGCAAATTAATCATATAAATGGTTACAGTTCCAAACACATATCAAACATCTGCTTTTCAAAAACTCTATTTCTATAGCAGTTTTCTTTTAAAAATTCACCATTAATCTAAGGGACAGATTAAATGTATGGCTTGTATCAGGAGAGCAGTGTCAACGGCACTCTTTACTTATTGTTCACATGTGTTACTATTAGTAGCAATGTGTTTGATCTGCAGGGTTTTTAAAAGCATTTTTTAAAAATTTATTGATGTATTTCACTCATACATAAACATACATAAACAATAAGTGCATAGTAATAGGTGTGAACTTACAAAACAAACATACATAACATCATCCAGGGCTCTCATACCTCACCCTACCACCAACACCTTGCATTGTTGTGAAACATTTTTAACTAAGGATTAAAGAGCATCCTCAAAATATTACTACTAACCAAAGTATTTTCCCCCAACCCACCCTATTATTATTATTTATATCATTTATACATGAACATACAAAAACAATAAGTGTACAGTAAAAGCTATGAACTTACAAAGCAAACATGCATAACATCATACAGGGCTCCCACACATCAACCCTCCACCAACACCTTGCATTATCGTGAGACGTTTGTTGCAAATTATGAAAGAATATTGTCAAAATCTTACTACTAATTATAGTCCTTATCTTACATTTGGTGTATTTTTCCCCCAACTCACTCTATTATTATTTTTAAAATATATTTTTATAACAGAAGTTGTAAACTTACAAAACAATCATGCACATGTGTGGAATTCCCAAACCACACCCCTCTATCAACACACCCCACTGTGGTGGAATATTTGTTACAGATTATGATGAGATAATATCAACCAATCATTACCAGGTCCACAGCATGCATTTGGCACACATTTTCCATACTCCCTCATTATCAACACAGTACATCTTTGGCATAGATGCAAGAATATTACCGTATTACTGTTCACCACAGTCCATAGGTCACTCCAGTTGTATTTTTCCCATGCTTCTCCACATTCCCACCACCCTGCAGTACTGATGTACACCTACTCTAACTCACAAAGGACACTTGCATCTGTACCATCAACCACAATTCTCATCCACCTCTGGGTTTACTGTACTGTTCAGTCCCTAGATTATTCTCTTTCTGTCAATTGGCATTTACATCCCTAGACTACCATTTTCAGCCACATCCCCATTTATAAACCAGCTGTTACTCACTATAATGTGTTACCATCAACTCTGTACATTTCCACACTTTTACAGTAAAGCTAATTAAAACGTCTACATTCATTAAACATCAGTAGTCCATCTCATTCCTCCTCTTATCTCCTTTAAGAATCCACCACCTACCACCAGGTCTTGAAGATATTTTCCTGCATTTTCTTCTAGAAGCTTTATGGTTCTTGCTTATATATTTAGGTTTTTAATTCATTTTTTAGTTAATTTTTGTATTGCTTGCTATGAATATCCACTTTTCTCAGCACCATTTGTTGAATGGACTGTACTGCCTGAGCTGGGTGGGTTTGACAGGCCAGTCAAAAATCACTTGACCACAGATGTGAAGGTCTGTTTTTTAACCATCAATTCGGTTCCGTTGGTCTATGTGTCTGTCTTTATGCCAGTACCATGCTGATTTTACCACTGTAGCTAGGTAATATGATTTACAGTCCAGAAATGAGAGTCTTCCAAATTCACTTTTCCTTTTTAAGATGTTTCTGGCTATTCAGGACCCATTACTTTTCCAAATAAATTTGATAATCATGTTTTCCATTTATTTAAAAAATACTGGTGGAATTTTTATCAGGATTGCATTGAATCTGTATATCAATTTGAGTAGAATTTATATCTTAATGATATTTAGTCTTTCAATCCATAAGCTTGGAATGTCCTTTCAATTATTTAGGTCTTTTTAAAACTTCTTTTAACAATGTGTTTTAGTTTTCTGAATACAAGTGCTTTACATTGTTGGTTAAGTTTATTCCTGAATATTTAAGTTTTATCTGTCATATGTTATTTTCGCCACTCTTTTGATACTTTTAGTTACTTTTATTGATATAATCTTCATTTATAGACTCTCTTCCAGGCCCCTCTCTCCTGTCTTTTCTTTTCAGGCTGTAGCACACCCTTTAGTATTTCCTGCAAAGCAGGTCTCTTTGTTACAAACTCTCTCAGTTTCTGTTTATCTGTGAATATTCTAAACTCATCTTCATTTTTGAAAGACAGTCTTGGCGGATATAAGATTCTTGGCTGGAAGTTTTTCTCTTGCAGTATCTTAAATATATCATACCACTGTCTTCTTGCTGCCATGGTTTCTGGTGAGAAATCAGCACTTAATTTTATTGAGTATCTGTTATATGTTATGCATTGCTTTTCTATTGCTGCTCTCAGAATTCTCTCTTTGTCTTTGGCACTTGACATTCTGATTAGTATGTGTCCCCGGGTTGGTCTATTCAGATTTTTTCAGACGGGAGTATGTCATGCTTCTTGGACATGGATATCTATGTCCTTCAATAGGGTTGGGAAATTTTCTACCATTCTTTCTTCAAATAGTCCTGCCCCTTTTCCCTTCTCTTCTCCTTCTGGGATACCCTGAAATGTATGTTTTTACACCTCTTGCTGTCCTTTAGTTCCCTGAGACCTTGTTGAAGTTTTTCCAATATTTTCTTCATCTGTTCTTTTGTATGTTCACTTTCAGAGGCCATTTCATCAAGCTCACCAATCCTTTCTTCTGCCTCCTCAAATCTGCTATTATATGATTCCAGTGTATTTTTAATGTCATTTATTGCACCTTTCATTCCCATAAGATCTGCTATTTTTCTATGTATGCTTTCAAATTCTTCTTTGTGCTCATCCAATGTCTTCTTTTTTTTTTTTTTTTTTTTTTTACCGGGAGGTCCTGAGGATCGAACCTGGGTCCCTCCATATGGGAGACGACACCCAACCAGTTGAGCCACATCCGACCCTCCCTAATGTCTTCTTAATATCCTTAATTTCTTTAGCCATCTCATTGAATTTATTAAGGAGATTTGTTTGAACATCTATGATTAGTTGTCTCAACTCCCTTATGTCATCTGGAGGCTTAACTGGGCCATATCTTCCTGTTTCTTGGTGTGGATTGTAATTTTTTGTTGGTGTCTTGGCATCTGGTTTACTAGAGTATTTATTCTGGGTGAGTTTTTCTCTTTAGTTTAGGGTTTCTGCCCTTTCTCCCTTGCTGGTTGTGTAGTAGGAGCCAAGAATGTTAGTTAGTGCTATAAGCTGTGGAGGCTCAAGCTACCCTCATTGCCCCAAGGACCAATGAAGTTTCTCCCAACTTTCTCTTTCACCAGGGGTAGGGACAGAACCACAGCTAAGTGGAATAATCCAACTCATGCAGGCCTAGACTATAGTTGCCCAGAGAGACTGATGAAGCTTCATGTCCCTTTTCCCCCTGCCTGGGGCAGGGATGGAGATGCAGGTGTGGGCAGCAATCTATACAGTGCAGGTCTAAGATGACCACAGTTGCCCTGGTAGACTTCCGATTATTGAGTCTGTGCCAGCTAAATATACCTGCAGTTACCTGGATAGGCTGGTACAGGGACTGCCAGCTTCCTCCCTGCTAGAGGTGGGGCTTAAGCCTAAGCTGGGACTGCAGACCAATCTGGGTGAAAGAAACCGGTCTCTACCGTCACTGTGATTAGTCAGCCTGGCTTCCCCTCATGCTGGGGGTAGAGTCAAAATGGTGGCTACCGGCCTCCTTCCTACTTGGACAGGCTCAAACTTCAGCTTTTCTTAGGATTATACTTTAGCCACCGAATTTACTAATCAGTAGCTGAGATCGGTGGCCAACCGTCTCTTCCTCCCCTATTTTTGGGAAATGGAGATTCTAATTCCTGCCACAGAATAGCTCCTGGGGAGGCTCGCGCTGCCAAAGTAGGATGATCACCAGCCTCTGCGGTGTGGCCAGTAATTTCCCAGAAAGGCTGGCGCAGCTCCCCCAGCTTCCTGCCTGCCCGAGGTGGGCCTGGGGCTTAGGCTAGAGCTGCTGTCTGATCTAGGTGGAAAGAAGCCGGTCCCTGCCAGCACTGTGACTTTCAGTCGGCCCTGCTTCCCCTCGTGTCAGGCGTGGAGTTAAGATGGCGGCTACCGGCCTCTTTCTGACTTGGACAGGTTCAAACTTTAGCTGTTCTTAGGGTTATGCTTTAGCTGCCGAATTTACTAGTCAGTAGCTGAAGTTGGTGCCCAACCGTCTCTTCCTCCCCCGTTTTGGGAAGTGCAGCTTCCAATTCCAGCTGCGGAACAGCTCTTGAGGCAGCTTGTGCCTCCCGTGGAGGATGGGCACCGGCCTCCGGGCCGTGGAGGGCTGCACTCGGGAACCTTCTCTGCAGATGGGCATCTCCTCCTCCCATTCTTTCCAGGATGTCGCAGGATGCACTTCTGGTCTCCTGGAGCCCCCAAACAAGTGCTCCAAATAGCTCTGGGTGATCACCAACTGCCCCGTAGCACGAGCTGATTCTAGGAGCTCTTTACTCTGCTGCCGTCTTGCTGGTTGTTCCGTTCTTTATACTTTTCAGGGCGTGGTAGAGGAATTGAGCCTCTTTGCTCCCAGCAGCGCCCCCGACAGTGCTCCCTCGTGCTGGCTCCCCTCCCCGCCGTCTCACCCTCCCCACCACTGCTTCCTGGGATCACCTTCCAAACAAAGCTCTTTGTTTCATGTCTGATATGAGGGAAGACCAAACCCAGACCCTCTAAGTTCAGAAAATTTAGGAGTGAAAACAATATTTAGAAGTCAGCCACACTTCATCACCCTGGAACAAGAGCACGTTTCCTCTTTTGGTTTCTCCCCTCCCCTGAGCAGGTGGGCAGTTACCTGTTGCAGTAACAACGGGCATGCCGCCTTACCTACTGCAACTTTCGGATTGCATCTCAAACACGTTTTCATAGGTTCTGCTAATCTACTTGATAATCCATCTTGATGATGCTTCAGGATAAATTACAGTATTTCTCCAATTTTGGATCCTTAAGTAGTTTGCAAAAGTTCTCTATTATAGGTAACAATGTGATGGATAGTTTTGTGTATATCTCTTTTCACTTCTATGCTATAATGCTTTTGCTATGAGGTAACACAGATTTTCAGAAGCCTTGTAATCATTTAGAAAGCCGCCAGCAGAGAAATGCAGATGCTAGCTATGTATCAACCATGCCGGCAAGGGCTATTATCATTTTTTAAATGTTTGCTATTCTATTAGGAACAAAATAGAGTATCATGGCTATTTTATTTTACATAAAGTAGTACATCAAAGTTATTTTAATTTGCATAAATCTGTTGTATATATTTGTTTGTGTTCATTGTATGTGAATTCTCCATCCACGTCCTTTGACAGTTTATTTCTTCTCGATGGTGTTACATCATATTTGGGTCTGAATGTGCTCAAATATTTGCTATGAATAATGTATCTAGTGAAAAGCCACCCAGATAGCAATGTTTGAAATGCAGCGGATGGTAGGTAGGTAGGAGAGCATGTGGCGTGGTGACTGTGGAGAGGGTCCCAGGCCAGCCCCCTCACTCACTAGCTTTGCTTACTGGGCAAGTCGTTGCTCTGAGCCTCAGTTTCCTCATTTGTAGAATGGTTTGAGACTTCTGCCCTGCCTTCCTCCTAGACCACTGAGAGGCTCAAAGGGGTTGATGTGTGTTAAAGCACTTTACTGACTTTTAAGATGCTGTGAAAACTTGAATTTTATCATGAAGTGAAAAGTTTAGAAGTTTAGGTTTTGTGGCAGGATATGCAAAGTGACTCAAATTTATTCTTCAGGGTTCTTGGATAAAAAGAGACTAGATGAGTAAAAATTAGATTTCCCATGACTCTTCAGAAGAAATTTCTGAAGTGGGGACATGTGGTACTTACCTCGGGTGAGATGTAAAGAGGGGCAGTTAAGAGCCAGGCAGCCCAGGCTCAAATCCCATTCCCGCCACTTACGAACTGTGGGGCTTCAGGAGAGGTGCAGGACCTCTCTGTGCCCTCGCCGAGAACAGGTGATGGCAGGGCAGCCCGGCAGGAGCACCTGGCATGGCACGTTCCGCCTTGAGAGGAGGGGAGGTCTCTGCCCCTGGAAGCAGGCGCAGGGAGCCAGCATGCCACAGGGGTGGGGTGGAGACGGTGCACACCTTGAGAGGGGCCGGGGGCACACCCAGACGAATTCAGAGGCTCTGGACCTCCTGGCATTTTACAAATTAGTGGCCTAACCTGCGAGGAGCATCCAGGCTAGGGGAGATTGAGGAGTAGCCCGAATACAGGAGCCACATACAAGGAGGTGAGTCACGGAGGGGGCCCGGGGCGGCTTCCTGAGAGAGCGAGGGTCTGAAGAGTGGTCTGGATTTGGACCTTCAGGCATGCGGACGAAGAACACCCAGCTGGGGCTGGAAAAGTCGGTTCCGTTCGATGGCGGGACTTGGGTTGGGGTGAGCTTCTGAAAGAGCTTGAACGCCAGGCGAAGTCATTTGGACTCCTGTTGGGCACTGGGGAGTTCCGGAAGGGTCAGGCTGCTCCTACCTCATATCTGCCTCAAGCAGAACCAAGCACATGACGAGTTTCTGCTAAAAACCGCATGCAAACCTTCGACCTGCCCTTACCTTACATATATGTTTCCTAGAGCTGCCATAACAAATTACCACAAATTTGGCAACTTGAAATGACAGAAATTTATTCTCTCACAGTTCCAGAGGCCAGAAGTCTGCAGTCAAGATGCTGGCAGAGCCAGGCTCCCCCGAGAGCTCTGGGGGAGACCCCCTTCTGGTCTCTTCCGGCTTCTGGTGGCTGCCGGCCACCCCGGCTCGCGGCTGCTCACTTGTCTCTGCCTTCTTCTCCACGTGTCTCCCCTCGGGTCTCAGTGCCTCCCTCTCCTTGTAGGGACATTGGGCTTAGGGCCCCTCTAATGCACTATGACTTCATCTCAACTAGATCACACCTGCAAAGAACCTACTTGCAAGTAAGGTCACACCCACTCGTGCCAGACTTCAACGTACACTTTGGGAGGATACTTTTCAACCCAGCACCTTAGATCCTCCAGAGCTATATCCGGTCCCCTGGGCCTGGAGAATAAGTCACTGTGCTGGAGCCTGGGGCTCGGAGCTGCTGGGCTCACACGGCCTGGCATCTGGTGGGTCGGTGAGACGGAGGCTGGCTGCGGGGAGGGGGTCGCAGTCCAGAGGAACAGCCTCCTCCACCTGAGAGGGCAAGCGCTGCCCTCACTGAAGGTGCAGAAGACAAGGACT
The DNA here is from genome assembly GCA_026826555.1 of Tolypeutes matacus. NCBI lineage: Eukaryota > Metazoa > Chordata > Mammalia > Cingulata > Chlamyphoridae > Tolypeutes > Tolypeutes matacus. The sequence continues at coordinate 1,046,105 of JAKSZT010054523.1, forward strand.
TGTGCCCGATGGTTCCAAGGGGGTCCAAGAAGCAGCGTCAGCCTGTGGGTGGGACGATGCAGGTCAGGACCCCGACTTGGGTGCTTTTCCTGAGACAGGCTCAAATCCCACGGTGTCTTTGCTCTAAACCCTTCCGAAGTCCCCTGTCCTCCTGGGAGAAGATTCCAACCTCTGCCTTCCAAAGCCTCCCCAGTCACCCTCTTCCCCCGGCCCCAGCTCTCTGACATACGTCATCCTGGGCACGTCCTCCAGTGTTGGACCTGCTGGCAACACCATGCTCTTCCACCAGCTCTCCCTGTCGCCTGCTGCCTTCCCGGAAGCCCCGGCTTCTCCAGGCACCGACTGTGTGCTGGACTTTGTTCTAGGAGCTTTCTGCCCGGGTCCCCATCGTATTCTCACCGCAGCCCCAGGAGCTGAGCGGGAACGCGGCTCTGCTTTACAGGGGAGGCAGGCAGGGCTCAGGAAGCATCCACAGCTTTGACCACATGGCTGTCCTCCTGCTTCTTGGGGCCAAGTGCAGTGGACGTCTGTTCCCCCACACTGCCCCTTATCCCATGCCTGATTCGGGGTGGCATGCTCTGTCTCAGCTCCCCCTGCACATGCCCGAGCCCCCCACCAAGACTCACCTTCCTATGGCTGGGGGCTTCTTTGGGTCTCAGTTTCAGCTCCTCCATTAGGGCAGATGAGCAGATTCCAATTCAGCCCCTTCATCTTAGCAAAAGACACTCTGTTGTCTTTTCTGAAAGGTGGGAGTTTTCATTCCCTCAGATGTCCTCCTCGAAACTTCCTCTGCACCCTCATGCGCCTTCTGCTCAGCATGGGCTTTGGAGTTGACAAAACTCAGCTGACGTCCAGGCTGTGTCACCTGCTAGCTGTGCAGAGGGGCAACGTACTAAACTTGGGCTCACGCCTCAGCTGGCCAGTAAAAATACAGATAACGTGGTGGGGGAATTTTTGTGTGTGCATCTCCTTTTCCTTCTGTTGCTTTGTAGTTACAAAGCGGGGGACGCCAGGGCTCCTGGGGAGATTAAGCAGGCTGTCAGCAGCATGCCCAAGGCGGGCCTGGGCACTGCCAATGCCCACGCCCAGCTGAAAGTCCCACCACCACGGAGGAAGAGAAGAGCAATTACTGGGGACCATTAGCCATCCCTGCTCAGCCCTCCCTGGAGGCCAGGCACCTGTACAGGGAAGGCCCTGAGCTGGGGAGAGGCAGGTGGGTTGAAGAACTGACGGGACCGTGGGGGAGGGCAGTGGGGGAGGAGTGTGACCCCGGAGAGGGGGACTAGCAGCAGAGGCAGGGCACACTGGGCCCGGAAGAGCCGAGGAACCTGTGTAGGACATAGCGACTGCATCAAGCCTTCCTCTGCCCCGTCACAAAGGGTGCCCGCCTGGGCCTCTGAGACCCCAAATGCAACAGGATTCTTATTTTAATTCAACTCAAGTTGATTTTTAAGGACCTCCAGGTAGCAGGCACTGGGTGAGGGGCTCTCTCTATTTTATTTCATTTCATCTTCCAACTAGCTTGAGAGTTAGAGACCACTGCACTCTCTCTCCAGGTGAGAAAACTAAGGCTCAGCGAGGTGAACAAATGTCCCCAAGTAAATAGGACATGGTTTCAAATCTAGGTTTGTCTGGCTCCAGCACCCCTGCTGATTCTTCCTATTACCTCAAGCACTGACTGTGAGGTTAAAACCCAAGACCCTATAGTGACCCAGGTTCAGCCAGAATCCCGACTCCATCCCCTGGTAGCTCTGGGACTCAGGGCAAGGTATTCGGTTCCTCTATGCCTCAGTTTCCTCACCTATGAAATGGGGATAATATTAAGCTACCTCATTGGGTAATATTGTGAGAATTAAAGAATGATTGCACATGAATTGTCTAAAGAACTGTCAGATGCATAGCAGCTGCTCTGATTTTAATTATTACTGAGCAGGGCACAGCCTACCACTGGTTTCGGGTCGGGCAGGGCTGGGCGCCCTGGCTCTGTCACTCATCCACCTTGCGACTTTGAGAAGATTTGTCCCCCTCCTCTCTGTGTGCCTCAGTTTACCATTATGTAAGATGGGAGGAGGTGAACTAGGTCAGCGGTTCAGAACTCTGATGGAGCCGTGAGACTTTGAGAATCTAAAGAAAGCCGTGACCACTGCCCAGAAAGATTTTTCATGTGGTCGGCACATTTTTCTGCCCCCTGAAGCTGACCACGAGGCTCATTTTGAGGACTCTGGGGTTTGTGGGTGCCCCAAGCTGCCATCCAGCTCTGACAGCTCTGAAGGGGGCGCGGACGGAGGGCCCGTGGCAGCTTCAGGTGGCTCCTCCCTGAACCACATCTTTCTCCTTCCTCCATCTGCGTCTCCCGTGGCTGCCGTGACAGCGTTCCTCCATCTGCGTCTCCCGTGGCTGCAGTGACAGCGTTCCTCCATCTGCGTCTCCCGTGGCTGCCGTGACAGCGTTCCTCCATCTGCGTCTCCCGTGGCTGCAGTGACAGCGTTCCTCCATCTGCGTCTCCCGTGGCTGCAGTGACAGTGTTCCTTACACAGCGCTGCTGAAAGCAGCAGGAGTTTATCGTCTCACGGTGCTGGAGGCCACCAGTCTGAAAACAGCAGGACCGCGCTCCCCTGATGTTCCGGGCTTCTCTCCTGGCTTCCGGGGCGGCTTGGCAGCGCTCCATGGCTCTCTCCCCTCGGTCTGTCTTCTGGGTCCAGATTTCCTCTTCTTACCAGGCCACCAGTCGTATTGGATTAAGGGCCCCCTACTCCAGTAAGACCCTCGCCCAATTCCATCTGTAAGGGCCCTGTTTCCAATAAGGCCATGCTCTGAGGAATGGGAGATCACAGCTCAGTCCACAACACTCCCGTCTTCATTCCCGTCTTCATTTTCTGCTTCTTAGACACCCCTGTGGAGTGAGGGGGTGAAGAAAAAGCCCAAAATTCCAGGGCAGAGGGTGACTTAGAATGGACCCCCCACCCGCTCATTCGCCCCAGTCTTCATGGAGGCTTTCTCCTTCCTTCCACCCCTCAGAAAGGCCTCCTCAGGGGCGGTGGTGGGGAGGGCGTGTTTACGAGGAAAAGGGTGTAATGGGCACCAAGTGAGGGGGCGACGCAAGCACCCCAAGGTGTGGGGGGAGGCTCCCCTCTTTATCTGCTGAACCCATGGCCAGCTGCCCATGCAGTGGACCGTCTCCTTCACCACGCAGAGGCAATCAGGGATTTTGCTGAGGCCAGCCCTGCAGCAAAGCAAAAGCCAACCCCACGGAGGGCACGCGAGAACCGCAAAGGCAGGCCTGTGCCCCCGTTCCAGGGCTGAGAGGGGGCGGCCGAGTCTCTGGGGTGTGCTCCGTGCCCTCTCGCATCTGTCCCATAAATTGTCCCGCCACTTGGCAGTCTGCTCTCGCCATTTTTATTTGGGGTCATCCCCAAAGGCCGCGTGGCGAGCAAGCCAGGTCACGGACACAATGGTGGCACAGTGACCAGAGGCCGGGCCCCTGGCTAATCACTGCAAACACCTGGAGGAACTTGCTGGGGAAACAAGAAACAAAATCCCTGCGATTAGGGTTGCAGGCTTCTGGTGGTCCCAGCTAATCTCTTTCAGGTGGAGGGCCCAGTGGGGGGTGGGCCAGAGCTGGGGGACCTGGGGGCCAGAGGCTGGAGCGTGTCCACCCGTGAGGTCTGCAAGCCTGGCCTGGTGTCTGTGGCGACAGGTGCCTGTAAATGCCAGGGGGCCGTCGAGGCGAGCCGAGGTGTGTGCGGGGACCGCGTAAGGGAGATCAAACTAGTAAACAGGCCCTCCCTGCCCATGGAGAGCTGCTCCCAGCCCCCGGGTCCCCTCCCAACACAGCTCAGGAGAGAGCAAGGCCGAATGTCTAAGCTGAGATGAACAAATCCCCAACTTCTCAAGTAAAATAAGCAAACACTTTGATCACTTGCGCTTATTACAAAAGTAATACATGTTTATGGTGGAAAATTACCGTGATGTGCAGATAAGAAAAAAAGGGAACCCCCTCTCCCCATGCACACATAGTCCCACCATCCACAAATAATCATGTTTGTATTTATTTGTTTGTTTATTTATTGCTATATATATAGTGAAAGTTTATAAATGTTACATAAACGTTTTTTTCACCAAAATAAAGTCATGTCCTATGCACCATTTAAAACCTGTTTTAGTCATCGTCCATCCCTTCTCAGCATCTTTCTTTGGGATTGATCACTGTGCTTCATTTGCAGCATGGGAAACCCTTAATTCATTTGACTAATCCTGGACAGATGAATTCTCCAGGTTTTCTACACTCACATTCACAATTACTTTGATCTATTTTTAATCTTGAAAATGTCATGAACTTCCACCTGGGGGCACCAGTTGGAATTAAAAAAAAAAACCAATGAAATGAAAAAACCCTTAATTAATTTAATAAGAATTTGTTATGAATCAGTGTATTAGTGACTACATCAGCCTGGGACATGCTTGGGGAAAGGGAGATACACTGGGGAGGAAATTACCACCTGGTCCACCCCCAGGACCTCCACCACTGACTTGACTTGAGAATGCTACGCCTTAGAGAAGGAAGTAGTTTGCCGAAGACCACAGAGCAAGGATGTGCCCAGTCAGGACTTGAACCCGTGACCCTGGCCAACAGTGCAGCAGCTTCCTTCTATAGAGATGAACCTCGGCACATTCGGAGGGATGGGGGGTTGGGGGGATGGCCAAACCTAAGGAGTGTGTCTGTGGAGGTTGGATCTTCACATTTTTTTCTTTAATCAATAAACAGCTTTGTTTTCCAAACAACTGAGAGGTAAAACGAAGTCCGTCTCTTGAATTTTGGCCTCAGCATGACTCAGCCTGTCCCAGAAGGGAGAAGAGGCAAAGAGGAATGCTAACTCATGGATAGTCGAGTCACTCCCTGCCACCAAGGACACATCCAGGGACCTCTCTGAGGACCCTGCACTTGCCTTAATGCTCTGCTGCTTCCATCTTGAATTTCTTAATACTTTTTGAAAAAGGGGCTCCACATTTTCATCTTTTCTGAGCCCTGCAAATTATGTAGCTGGTTTTGTCCTTGGAGTTTGGCCCCCAAAATTCTCCTTCTCAGTTAGTTTCATCTCAGGCGTCACTTGGAAAGTGTTTAAATCCAAGCCTCCATGATACAAGGAAGTTAGCAGGAGCCCCCAGTGGGAAGGTGACTCCTTTGGGTCTCTTGAGAATTCCTAGCAGACCTGGGACCCAAGCCCTGGACTTCCAGTTCTCTGCAGAGAAACAGACCTCCTTCCACGGGCACAAGCATTGCACAAATGGGGTGGATGTCTTTTCCCATGAGCAGGGAGGGCCCCTGAAGGGGGCAGGCATGAGAGCTTGGCCTATGGACACTGCCACTGGGGGTCTGCCACGTGCCTGAAGCCCACCACTGGAGAGAACTTGGGCTTCAGGCACTGCACCTCCAAGCCACAGCTTTGGAAATTTCCATGGGCCTGTAAGTGGCCACATGCGGGTTCTCTAGCAGCTAAGGTTTAGCTGCTAGCCTCACCATCCTCGCTGCCATTTGCCAGGCAAAGCAGTGGCCCAGCTCTGTGTTCAGGGCTGGGGAATTGGTGGTACACAAGGCAGACCCAAGCCCTGCCTTTGGGAAGCCCATGTTTTCTCAGGGACACAAGTCCTCAGATGTCCTTGGTGGTCAGGTTCCGTGGCTGAGGCTTGCAGTCCTGGATGAACTTGGTTAGGTATGTTAATTGCACACTCTGAACCTCAATATCCTCTTCAGTGATGCGGCAAAAATACCCACCTTGCGGAATCGTTATGAAGATAAGTGGTTAGTACAGTGCCTGATAGAATAAATGGCACATATACGCATAGACAGACACGTAAAGATAAACACATTCCTTCCTGTCGTTCAGCACACACCAATTCAGGGAGGACCCCTCGGATTATGCAATCTAAAGAAATCCTCCCACCCACCCTGTCACTTTCTCTGAACCAGCCAGCCAATTCTGCCCCTAGCTCCTTTCTCTAGCCAGTATTTCCTTTTGTGTCTAGTTAGTTATTTTGGTCAGATGCCGTCACTGGGTTTCACGCTCCTCCTCATGGGCCACCTGTCCTCAGAAAGAGTCCCACGGCCCTTCCCCCAGCACCCCGGGCCAGTGCCACCGTCACCACCACCACCTTCCCCCACACGAGCGTGCACACGCGTACACACGCACATTTTCCCCACATGCACATGCACAGGGTGACATCTCTGCTTTCTCTGCTGGCTTCTCTGCTTCCAGAGCCCAGAACCCTTGGCTGAATCAAGTTGAAATGAAGCCAACCTATGACTCCACCTCTTCTTTACTAAGGGTGTCTTGAGCAGCCCTCACGGCCCCCAGAAGAAATCCAAGTCCCTTCACCTGACATTCGGGGTCTCAATGATGACCGGCCTCATCGGGCCCTTCCAGCCTCATGGACACTTGGACATCCTGGCAGACTTTCCCCAGGCTCCCCTTTGCCTCTGCTGTCCCCTCCTCCTCTGTGTGACCCGTCTCTCTCATTTCTGCCTGACCACGTCCCCAGGGCAGCTTGTTCCAGGTGTCCAGCCAAGCAGAGAGCAGAGCAGGCAGTTGAGCGTGGAAAAGCATTGGGATGGATGCGAGAGAAAGGGAGGCAGTGAATGGACAGAACTGGAAGCCGTGGGCAGAGAGAGGGAGGACTGGACGCCACGTTCCCTGCTGGCCGGGGTGGTCTGGCTGGGCACAATGCTGGTGTCTTCACCTGAGAAGGAAGGCAGGTTGGGACATCAAGCCTGGAGTGTGACCCAAACACCATGAAATCTGGTCAGCGTGGCGCCTCCTCCAGCCTCACCCTCAGGAGCACAGATGCATTGATTCATTCACTAATCAGCGTCCTGGAATCAGCTTAGGGGGGATGAAACGGGCCCAAGTGTGTCCCTGCTGACAGGGAGGAACCTGGCGCCCAGGGCGGGGAGCACGAGGGAGAGGGCCAGCTGAGAAACGCTTTCCACCTTCTCCCAGGCGCTGACTCCATCTTGGTGCTCAGGGGACTTGGAAATAATTTCCTGGCCCCTCCCCACCATTTTCTACCTGAGGCCCAGATTTCTGGGCTGGCCTAGCTGAGGTCACAGCGGATGTATGTGGCCGGACCAGACTCCAAGCCACGTTTGCTGGCTCAGAAGCCAGGCCTCACCCCAGTACCACGGGCCCTCCTCGTGGGTGGCTGCCTCATGGGCCACCTGGCCTCAGAAAGTCCCACGGTCCTTCCCCCAGCACCCTGGGCCAGTGCCACCGTCTCCGCCACCACCTTCCCCCACACGAGCGCGCACACGCGCACACACGCACATCTTCCCCACATGCACATGCACACACTTGCCCACAGGCACGCACACACACACCCACGGGCACGCACTACACACACATGGACACGCACACACTTGCACATGCATACACATCTACCCGCAGGCACACTTACCCACAGCACACACATGCACACCCTTACGCATGGGCACACACACATACTTACCATGGACATGCACACACATGTGCACATTTACTCACTGGTGTACACACACTTACCCATGGGCATGCACACACATTCACACACACGATTGCCCACATGCACACATACATCCATGCACACACATTTGCACTTGCACCCACATCTATCTGCATGAACACACATCTACTTGTACACACACATTCACACACTCATACACACACAAATGCAAAGCTGTATAAAAAGGACACAGACAGTGTGAACATTGAGTTTCTTGAGAGAATTGGTATACCGTGGTTAGACGCACAGGCTCTAGGTTTGCGTCTCAAATCTGTCACTTATTGGCTGGGTTGTCTTGGGCAAATCACTTCCACTCTCTGGGTCTCAGTTTCCTCCTCTATAAAATGGAGCTATTGGCAGCACCCTCTCCAAGAGTGCTGTGGGGATTTCTTAGCCCAGAGCGAGGTGCCTAAAAAGTGCTGGCAAAGTGAGAGCTACAGTGCCATTTGGCTGCTCCACCTTCTCAGGCTGGGAGAGGTGCAGCTTCTTTTACAATTTGCAATTATCACGCTTCCTCAAAACTCCACGCGGTTTGTTTCCCAGGTTTATGGTGCATTTACAGGAGCCCTGCACTTCCAAGGAACAGAAAAAAACCGTGGCCGGTGGGACCGAGGTCATCTGACTTCAGGTGGAGGAGACGTCACCCAGCTGCTCCTCCCCAGCCGCCGTGCTCCCTCCCAACGCGGCGTGCTCGCTTGGTGATTTCACCGTTGGTCGACCCAAGAACAGTCACTGCATTGTTTCATCCTCAGCCCAATTCGACTCCCTTTACATTTTTACCGCTAAATTGAATCTACTGCCAGTAATCGAATTTACATTTGAAGGCACGCACAATGCCAACACGGACAAATGCCAATAAAATTTCTAGCAAAACCCATAAATGGCTCGGTGCTCGTGTTTATGGAAATCTTAGCCTGCTCCTGCCCAAGAACCCTGCAGCCCAGAGTCACAAATCATTCCCATATGAGGGCGAGAGGCACTCTGGATGCCCCTAGCAATGGGGAACGAGGCCCTTCTCTGGGGCCTGCGGCAGAGGCCCCAGCAGTTCTGCCCCATCCAATGGAACAGGGTGGGGGCTGGCGGGATGGCCAGGGTGGGGGGAAGGGGAGCTGGCCCAGCATCAGGTGCGCCCACCTGCGGAGGTCGGAGGCACGGCCCACCCTGCCCCACCTCGTCCTGCCTCTAACCACCAGGCTGGGGCCTCTCATAGAAGCACTGACCATCTCCCTCGGGGTTCTGGAATGACGGACAAGAGAAAAATTTCCTCTCTCCTGCAGGGCCACACTGTTCTGTGGGCTGGACATGTGGCACGCGTTTCACAGAGCCCTGAAAGCGTAGGTTTTCAAGATGGAGGGAAACTTGGGGAGGGCTCGGCTGTTGCGAGCGGGTTGAATAATAATAATAAAAATAAAGGTGAAAAAAAAAATTAAAAAATTAAAAAAAAATAAAGGTGAGCACCTCTTGAGCATTTAGTATGTGGCAAACACAGTTCTAAGCACTTTACCTAAATTAACTTGCTTAATCCTCACGACAGCCGTATCAGCAGGGGCTATGGTAATTCCCATGGAACTGATGAGGAAACTGAGGCACAGAGGAGTTCTTTAATGTGCCAAGGTCATGCAGCCCTTAAGCGGCAGAGTCAGGATTTGATCTCTGTCTCTTTGGCTCCAGAATCCACAGCTGGGCCATATAACACTCTGCCTATTGCTTCCTTTGAAGAGTACCTACTATGTGCTGGGCTGTGGACTAAGTCTTACATGCATTGCCTTCTGTCCTGGCAAGAGCCCCGTGTGTAGCACTGTAGGTTAATGGACTTGCCCACGGCTCTTGAGAGTTGCTGCCACCCTCCTTTGCTCATGGCCCTACAGTCACCCAATGTCCGAGCTAGGTCCTTGCCTTGATTGATTGATTGATCCTTGTAATCCCTGTGGCTCCCCTCTCCCACCCCCATCTAGGCCATGAGAGATGTGTGATTTTTCTGGACTAAACACTCGGGAGTGGATTGCTGGGTCATAAGGGAGAACATTTCATTCATTTGATTGAGGACTGTCAGAGAACCTTCCAGGGCGACACTCACACCCCCTTGGCCAAGCAGGAGGTCCCTACCTCCCCGCATTCAGGCTCATGCCCTGCTCTTTCCTGCTTTCTAACTCTTGCTAATCTGATGGATATCAAGTGAGATCACATTGCTGATTTAATGGGAAACTCTTCAGCATTCAATAAGAGCATCTCTTCCAACACTTGTGAGTCTTTAGGACTTCTTTGGTTGTGAATTACTTTGGAGTTCCAAGTTCATTATATATTTTAGGATATTTATCCCTTATTAATTTTGAATATTGCAAATATGTTCTCTCTTTTCTGTCATTTATCTATTAGCTTTGTCTATGTTACCCTTCACTGAACAGAAATCCTTAATTTCGATGTGCTTAAATTGATCAGTTTTTTTCCCCATATGGTTTGAGAGGCCCTTCCTTGCCCCCAGGTCACCAAGAGAGTTTTCTATAATTTCCTTTATTATGTTTATGGGCTGTCTTTCATATGGAGATCTTCGATCCATCCACATTTCAACTTGGTTTATGCCAGTAGCTTAGGATTAGTTTTAATTTTCTCATGTAGTAAACCAGTCTTCCCAACACCATCTCCTAAATGGTTCTTCTTTTTCTCACTGATTTGTGATGCTCCCTTAATTGTACATGAAGTCCCCACACCCACATGCCTCCCTCTCTGAGCTCCCTCTGTCACTGGCTTATCACCCCAGCACCCAGACTGCGGAGAAAAGTGGTTCTGTGCTGTGTAGGTTAGTATCTGATACAGTGAGATGCCGCTCTTTGTTCTTCTTTTTCTGTGTTGATTTTGCTACTTTAGCCTTCAAAATATATTTTACAATAAATCCACTGAGTTCCTCAAAAAAACAACAACTGGAATTTGGATTGGGATTGAATTGGATTTATGGATTAATTTGGAGAAATTTGACATCTTTTTCATTATAGTTTCTGATTCTATTCAAGATCATTGTGTATTCCTGAACTAATTTTTACTCTTCGTTTTTCCAAAAATTTATCCACTTTTTTCTGCTTCAAAATGCATTAGTGTATAGTATTGTGTAATATTCTTTTTTTTTTTTCAAGATTTATTTTATTTATTTTTCCCCACCCCCTTGTTGTTTTTCACTTGCTGTGTCTGTTTTCCTTGTTTCTTTAGGAGGCACTGGGAGCCGAACCAGGGACCTCCGATATGGGAGGGAGGTGCCTAATCACTTGAGCCACCTCCACTCCCTGCTTTTGTTGTGTTTCTCATTATGCTTTTCCTCCCCACATCTCTTGTTGCGTCAGCTTGCCACACCTGCCGGTCGTTTCAGTTTGCTGTCTTCTTTAAGAGGCACTGGGAACCTCTGCTCCCTGCTTTGTTGTGTCTCTCATTATGTTTTCTCTTCTTGTGCTTCCTGTTGTGTCAGCTTGCCGTGTCTGCCCATCGCTCCAGATCACTGTCTTCTTTAGGAGGCACCGGAATTCGAACCAGCAACCTTCGATGTGGTAGACAGGAGCCAGTCGCCTGAGCCACATTCACTTCCCTGTAATAGTCTTTATTGTTTTAATTTCTGCTGCGTTGATAGGTATTTTCCCCAGTTTCAATTTGTATTTTTTTTGTCTGTCTTGAGTAATCTTTTTGGAGAGCCAGCTTTAGTTTTCATGAATCTTTTATTTCTGTTATTGTTGGTGTTTCATTTTCTCTGTTTCACTGATTTGTATCTTGACTGGAAAGCTGGGCTTTATTTGCCAATAAAAAATAGCTTATTTTTATAAAAAATACTATATTTTATATTGACAAATACTTTATTTGTCAAGACTGTGTTCTGAAGACATTGAAAAAGGTGTTAAAATGAAGGCTTTCAACAACATGCAAAATGCTTACTATATACCAGTGAAAATGGTGACGCCCAGCTCTGAACCTACACTAAAGCACCGTGTCTGTTTCCCTTAGTTTCTGTCCCACCTTGTTAGACTGTAAGGTTCGTGAGGGTAGGGATTCTGCCCATTTTGTTCATAGTTATAACTCCTAAGATGCCTGACATGAAGTCACTGCTCAGTAAATACATGCTGACTGCTTTAATTGATAGAGTGCGAGCCCCCGTGGAAAGGGATGGCGGAGCTGTAATCGTTGGTGGGAAAATGCTCAGTCTTCTGCACCTGCCCCCTACAATTTTTCTAGATGAGCATCATGTCACAGTAATATATGGGTAACAAATAAAGAGAAACAATGAATGCCCAAAACCAAGCAGGCACCTAAATATAAAGCCAGACCGTGAGTCTATTACTCTGTGACCAGGAGGGTTTAGAAAAGTGGTGCAGGGTAGGCTGGAGCTAAAGATAATAGTCTTTATATGCAGATGCTCACAGGCCAGGCTCTCTTTATAGATCAGCTCACTTAACCTACCCAACAACTCCTGTGAGGCGTGAACTATTATCATCACCCCCAATTTATAGATGAGCAAACAGAAGCACAGAGAAGTTAAGTGCCGTGCCTAAATTCCCACGGGTAGAGTGGCACTGCACCAGTGCTTCTCAAACTTGAATGTGCAAGCTGTGAATAATACACACTTCCAACCTTCAGTGAACGTAGGAACTAGGGCAGAGCTTTTCAGACTTTAACGTGCAGCCGGGATCTTGTTAAAGTGTAAATTCTACATCAGTAGGCCTGGGGTGAGGCCTGAGAGCCTGCATCTCTAACAAGGCCCTAGAAAAAGCCGGTAAATTCTACTGCAGCAGCAAGGGGCTATACTTACCTCCTGAGAAAGGGGTTTTCTGGAAACCAGACACAGGAGGGGCCAGAAAGGGGCCAGAGAGCTGAGCAAAGAGGAGGTGGGTCCAAGCTGAACCTTGGCTGGACGGAAAGTATCCAGGCTTTGATGTTTCTTTGTCCACCCAAGTGGAGTGTGTGCTTGACCTCCTGGCCCAGCCTGACCCCCTCCTCACACCCCTTCCCCTCCTGTGCTCTCCCACAGCCCCTGAGCCTGAAGCTTGCCTCTCTCTGCCCTGGTCCCCTCAGATACCTGTGACAGGACTCTCTTGTTTCTGTTTTGTCCTCTCCCATCACACGCTCACTGCACCCTGGACAGCTCTGGCCTTGCGAGGCTGCTGTCGAATGTCCCAGCCAAGAAAGCAGGCCTATCGGCCCCTCCCAACCTCTGGCCCTCGCCACGGGCTCCATGCAGAAGCCCTGACTTGGAGTGAGGAAGAACGAGAGCTAAGCCTTGCCCCAGGATCCCTGAGTGGTTTTCACAGGCCTCTGCTTGTAAACAGGAGGTGGCCCTTCCTGCTCTTACCTTCTGTGCCTGCTCGGCAGAAGGACGGGTGCGTGGCTTTGATTTCAGACACACTGTCTCTCCCTGACAAGCACTGATGTGACTTTCCCTGCTCTCCCAGGGGCAAGAGTGCCCTTCGATGGAGCTGCAGGGCTAGTACAGATCCCACACGTCCTCCTCTTGGGGCTGAAGAGGGAGGTGTCTTGTGGGGGGGTCCCTAAGACTGGGCTCCTGGCTCTGGTCTCCGGTCAGAGAACGTGGCTTTCCCCAGTGTCCCGGTCCTGGCTGCCCCCTGTCTCTGGCACTGCTTCCCATACACAGGGTAGGGTAAGAGGTATGGGGTGGGCAAGTGGGCAAAAGGGGCGTAAGGGGAGTAGCTGACACATAATTAGCATTAAATAAATATTTTTTTGAATGGATGAATGGGTTCAGGTTTCTTCAATTTTTTAAAAGCCAAATCCATGAATCCTGGCTGTAGAGACTGCCCTGGGGAATGGACTGTGAAGGGCTCTGTCCTCTACTGTGTCTCTAAGGCCTGGCACTTAGCAGGAGCTTAATAAATGTTTGTTGAATCTATGACTGAAGGGGATTGAACAGTTGTGGGGAAAAGAATGCCTCCACGCTGAAATGTAGGAGCCAATCATTTCAACTACTCAAGGACAAGATGGGGAGGCAGAATTTAGCAGTAACTGAGTGCAGAGAAAGGGCTTTGGCCAGCAGTGAGTTCAAGGTGAGCCCCACTGTGAGTATTTACCAAAGGAGCTAATGTCCACTCAGGATGCATTAATAGTTGTATGACATTCAAAATGTAGGAGGTGATTTTCTTCCTGTCAACTTGGTTCTCACAATCCTTGAAGAAATTTCTGCCCTTCTGATCCCTGTTTGTTTGTTTGTTTGTTTTTTCAAGAGACAAAAATAAAATTTAATGAATTGTTCCTCTTTTACCACAGACTTGTAGAACTGGAAAAACATTATAAGCAAATATAATGTTAGAACTGAATGGAGACTTATAGATCATTTAGTGAAATCCAACTGCTTTATTTTACAGACTATGTAACTAAAGACAGAGAAGTAAAGTATCTCTCATAAGTTTACACTGCTTGCTAATAGCAGATTTAAGCTTTCTGGTTCCTACCTGGCTCTTTTTAGTATGTTGTTGCTGTTCTTGCCGTTTTATCCTTAGATGCAGAGGGTTGAATTACTCTTAAGCCTCAGTTCATAGTATATTACCATCATCGGTCCTCCTAAGCCTCCTCTTATTCATTCATTCATTCCCCTCTAATCCCATTTCTTGTTCTCACTCTACAATGCCCATAGACAACCATTCTATTGTGTTTACTCTGTATGTGTTCTTGCAAAATGTGAATTTTTTTTGCATTATTTGTTCATTCCTTGATCCTTGTTTTTTAAGAAAAGCACTGACAGACTAGAAAAGTCCAGAGGAGAGGGGACCGGGGATCTGGGATGGAACCACATGAGGACAGTTGAAGGGACGTCTGGGGGTGATTAACTCTGAGAAGAGAAAACTCAGGGCACCCGAAAGTTATGTCTTGAAGTAAAGAGCAGTCCTGGGGAGGTTGGGCCGGGCATTCTCTGTGTGGCCGAAAGGTTATAGGAATGCTACAGGGAATCCTTTTTAGAGGGGGCCGAGCTCCGGTGCCCACAGTCACTGCTGGCTGCCACACACGTCACAGGCTGCCCTTCCTTCCCAGGCCCCCTTCTCTGCCTCCCTAAGGTGATTCCAGAGAACACCAGGAGGCAGGTAGGGAAGGATCCCTGTCCAGCTAAAAAGCATGCACTTGGTTCCTTGTCAAGGGACCCTCAGTCCCCCCTTCACAGGTAACTGGGAGGCTTTGGGGGGTCTGGCATGGAGCTGGCAGAGGAGGTCCTCACGAAGGCAGCTCTGAGGCTTGTTCCTCTCTTGGACTTCAAGCACGTGCCATGCTGCCTTCACCTGCTACTTAGGGAGGTAGCAGGGAGCCAAGCAGCCTTTCCCAAGTTGCCAGTCAGGCAATGACGTGTGGGTGAATGTTTAAGAACCAGCTCTGGGGGAAAAAAAGTTATGCCTGCATAGACATATATAAGTTTATTATAAATTTTGTTGATATGAAAGATGTGTAGCACATAATTAACAAATAATAAAATATTCAATACTCTTTGTTGTAAATTCCGTATACTCAGATAATTCTCCCAGAATGTTTTCATTGATTTTTCTTGAACACTTATGCCCAGAGGCAACTTCAGGGCTACAAGTGAAAACGAGAGCAGTTGCAAAGAGAATGGTTGGTTACTGCTCCAGTTTCTGTTAACAGGTGAGACAAAAGGGAAGCAATGAAGAAGGTGACTGGAATTCATTCACTCAGGACACGAGTTGCTTCTTTACTGACACAGATCATCGTTTTTGAATGCTGGGAGAAAATTTTCTCAATTTGTTTTGGCTAAAAATGTAACAGCTATTTTTTTTATTATTATTAGAGAAGTTGTAGGTTTACAGAAAAAAAACATGCATAAAATACAGAGTTTCCACATACCATTTTATTATTAACACTTTGCATTAGTGTGGTATCTTTGTTAGAATTCATGAAAGAACATTTTCATAATTGTACTATTAACTATTACACTTTAAGTTTAATATGCATTAGAAACTTTCTCTCCATCACATTCTTAAATCTAAACAGTCCTCAAAACAACAAATCAAACTCCAAATCATAGTGTTTGCCAATTTCCATTTAAATATCCCACCGTGGCCAATGTCAGGCTGCCGATACAATGTCACTTGAATGCAGGGTCTGGAAGAGGAGGCAGTAGCCCACCATTAGGCAGCATTTCCACCACGTAGATACAATAGACATAAATAACCTCACCGGCATAGGAAATAGTAAAATGTAGTAAAACAATTGGGAAGCGATGAGTTGTGAGTATTCATGACCTTGGTTTTCAATGTACATTATTTAATTGTAAGTCTCTATCATTTAATTTTTGTGGTTTTTTTTTTTTTTTCATTGCTGTTGTTTTGCTTTTTTTAGGCGGTACTGGGGATTGAATCCAAGACCTTGTACGTGTGAAGCAGGCTGAGCTACATCTGCTCCCTCATTTAATTTCTAATAATAGCTCTATGTAGCAACCTACTCACAAAGCCCCTGAAGATGTAATGATTGGCTTTCAGGCCATTTTGTCCTCAGGGGCGGCACAGAGCTGCGGTGAGGACCCCTGGGGCAACCTGGGGTGCCCGGGTTCCTGGACGGAGCTCAGCCCTCAGGCAGCCTAACGTCTGTGAGACGTGGCTCCCTGCACACTCTGGGTAGGTCTGAACCCCACATCCTGACAGCGTGGGGCTGGCTCCCTGCCTCTCCCTTCCTCACCCCTCCCCAGGGCAGGGGGGTACTCGAATCTGAAATCTACGACCAGATATCCAAACCTTCAGATCCCTCTGCCTTGGCTCAAGGACCCCAAGGGCAGCTGCGCCAGCAGCGCCAGCAGTGAGGGCGTCTCCCCCAAACCGGCTTTCTTCCAGGTGCAGCTGCTTGGCTTGGATGGGAGGCCCTGAGAAGTCTGTGTTAAATCGAGAGCCAGGGTCTAGCGTCTCTCGGTCCACGGCTTAAACTAGCACGGCCATTATTCTTATTGCCCTCCGGAGACGCATGTGGGGCACCCCGCCTGAAAGGGACAGCCACACCAAGCTGAACCTGCGTCCCCAGGTGGAACCTCCAGAGAGCCTCAGGCCACGCCCCTCTGTGCTGGGGCCTGGGGAGGCAACGGTGGGTAAAGCTCTATGGGGATGGACAATTCTGGAACAGGATATTTATCCCATCATGGAGGGAGGGAAGCACAGAGGAGGCACCAGCCCAGCCCAGCTCTGGAGAGAGAGAAGTCTATTTATTTAACCGTGTTCAGGTCACTCTGGGTCAGCTAGGCCTTGTCCTGAAACTCTTTACAAATATCAATACATGGAACCTCACATATTATTTGGATGCTAGTAAACCCATTTTAAAGATGGGTAAATTGAGACGCAGGAAGCTCAGGTGACAAGACTTGATCCCAGGCGGTCTGGCTCCAGAATCAGTGCTCCCAAGTACTATGCTGTCCAGATAGGCAGCCGGGAATGTGAGGTGTCCTGGAACTTGCCGGTAGTCTAGCTCAAGAGGTGGGGGCAGCGTTGATGAGGACTCCAGGTGGAGAGGGAGAGGGATCGGGGTTCACACACGTGCAAACACACTCTACTGTGAGGGCAGCTACACAATCCTTGAAGCAGGGCTGTTATCGTCAGATTTGGGCCTTAAAAGCTCACTCTAGGGGTGTTGAGGAGATGTGGGGAAGTCCTTTCTCCTCTCTAGACCTCAGGTTCCTCACTGGAAAAACAGGGGACTCGTTTTTCCCAAGAATGGTGGAAAAGTTCTTTCTAGCTATAAAATGAAAAGCCTGTGAGCCGTGTTTGCAAAAGTCCATGCCTTGGCCAACAAAGTCAAAGGTCAAAGTTACCACGATAGCCTTTGTATGTCAGTA
>JAKSZT010054523.1:1063842-1191230 GCA_026826555.1 Tolypeutes matacus
CTACGCCTACCAGCACAAGGGCTTTACATGCACCCGTTGACCTGGAATAAGGAAGGCAGCTCGGCAGAGGCTTGGGCGCAGGGATCGAAGGGCTGGGGTCAGCCCCTGGCCTCACCACTTCCTCACTGAAATGGGCATAAGCTAACAGTTTACCCTCCAGTAACCTATGAAAAACGCAAGCCCGGTGCCGGGGCAGACGGCCAGCTTCCTGAGTGCCGAGACCTGGAAAGTGTCATTGGGCATGTGGTGCAGAGTCCAGCAGAGTGCGGCTCCCCCTCCCCACCCCCGAAAGTCAAGGGGGCGATGACACTAGGCTCGTTCAGCTTCTAAGAAACAGTGCCAGCTGTTAAGGACAGAGACCGCGGGGGGCAGCCTTGCAGTCCACCAGTCCTGACGCATGGGTCGTGGGACCGGTGGAGCCGGCAGGGTCCGTGAGACCCTGGCTTGGGGCCCAGCTATGCCGTGCACTGGCTGGGGGACCTCACCAAGATCACAGAGCCTCTCTGAGCCTCAGTTTCCCCTTTCAGGAACAGAGGTAGCCACACCTACCTCTGAGCTGCTGCGAGGACTATGGGCTGTGTGGAAAATTCCAGGCACGGAGTAGAAAATCAATGAGCAGCCGTCGGGGGGCCTTACCGTGGTCAGGAAAACCCCTAAACAAGGCCTCGGGGAAACTTTCTGCGGGGCAGAAAAGCTTCCAGCACCAACCCTGCAGCCGGTGCTTGGGGCTTTGCTTACCTTTCTGAAAATTAAATTAAAACCCAACAGAAGAGCCATTGTGGCTCCTACACGGCCGGGCTTGCCAGCGAATAGTCTTTAATATCCACCGCTGACAGGATGGAATTAGCTGCTTTTTTGTTGTTGCTTTGTTTTGGGTCTTTTTTTTTTTTTTTTTTTTTTCTTGCTCCAACTTTCCTTCGCCCCCACTGGGGTGTAAACTGGTGCTTAATCCCACCCTGAGGGCATCGGGGGGCGGGAGGCCTGTGGCCAGGTGAGCGCAGGGTGCCCCCTCTGTGGGAGCACCCCGGCCTCGAGCTGGGCGCGGGCTCTGCAGGCACGAGAGACTCCTGCAGAATGATGGCTAAGCCTCCAGATCATCGCCCTCATTAGAGGAAACCGGAGCGCCGCCGGCTCCACGCAGCTCTAAAGCCCGCTAAGTCGGGGCGCGCTCGGGAAGGATGCGCTGGGTGTAACTTAATCATCTTGGAAACAAGTCCACATTCTTTTTTGTCTTTGGCCCAAAGGAGAGGTGATTCTGGATGCAGCCAGAGAAGTGCAGCCGTGCCACCTGGAGAGAAAGGCCTGGCTGGGTGCACGGGCGGGGCCTGGTCGGATCTGGACGCCGTGCCCTGCTTCTCCTACCCCCATGGCAGCCACCGCCCCACCCATCCAGAACCTTCTTGTACACTGGACGGGGGAGCGCTGCCTCCAGGTGGAAGCAGCCTGTGCCGGCAGGCGGGCGTGGCAAGTGGGGGGAGGCTGGATGCCAACCCTGATTCGCCCCCTCGGCACAGCCCAGCACCCCTGCCTTCCCGGCGTGCCCACCCCTGGCTCCCCACCAAAGCCTCACCCCGCCAGGCGGGCTTCTGCTTCTGAAGCTCTGCACCCCTAACGCCCTCTCCAGGCACCGCATCCCACGCTGGAGTGAACCCTCAGCCAGACTCCCAGGCCTGCCCGGGGAGCAGCCCGCCTTTCTCCCTGACCTTCCCTGACTCACCGTCACCTTCACACTTTCCCTGCTCCTGCCACACCCGGCACGGGGTCATTTTGGTTCCCCTTTGGACAGCACCTAGCAGTTGACAAAGCATGTTTGCATCCTTTCCCTCTTTTGCGTGTCCCAGCAATCCCACAAGAGAGGCAGCGTGGGGCGGGCTTGTGGCTGCCGTTTCCGGAGGTAAATACACTTGGAGACATGAAGTGACTCCGCTGAACCCCAGGGCTCTTGGGAGCAGCCGCAGGGGCCAGGAGCCAGCCACATGCCCCTCTTGGGTCCTCCGAGGCCTCACTTGGCCTCACTCCCTCTGTGGAACGTGGAGCTGCCCTGCCAACCCCGCCCACCCTGGCCGGCTCCCAGGTTCCCCTTGCTTCTCGGTGGCCACTTGGCACCCCCAGGGGACAGAGGTTTTCCCTGGTGGTGGAGGTGGCAGGGATGGTGGGGGACAAAAGGCCCCAACCCCACAGTTATCCAATGAGGCACGTGTGACAGAGCTTGAGGCTTCTTAAACCAATTGGAGTTTTAGGAAATTCTTTCTTATTAAACTTCATTTTCATTATAATTTTTGCTATGATATCAGCTTCATGTGTTTCAGGAATGCTAGAAATCCCTGCATCTGGGAACAAGGCATTTGGAAGAACTTTTCATATATTTCATACTTATTGTCAAATTTCCATGTATAGAGATTATATATGCAAATATGTGTGGGACATGCTTCATGACTATGTATAAGTCTACCTTTTGAAAATTCCATATAGACACCGGTGCACATGTGATGTTATTTTCCGCACATATTTAAACTTTTAGCTTTTTATTCAGCTTATGTTCATCCTTAGCATTGAACAAACCTAGAAACAAAAAACAAAACAGGTATTTTCCTTCCTCGTCTTTTAGAAATCTGTTGAGATGCTATCAGAAGAGGTTAAATTACTGTAATATTTGCCACATTTTGACCTTGAGATTTCTGACAGTCTTCTTTAAAATGTTTTGAGGCTTCTGTTTAGACCCTTGAATTGGGCAGAAGGTCTTCAGAAGCAGCAAACCAGTTCCAGCACTTGCTCTTTTCTCATCTGCGCCTCTTCTGCAGGTACGTTCCCCCTGGGCACAGGGTGAAGAGTATACAACAGGTGCTTGATAAAGGCCGCTGCCTTTTTTTTTTAATAATTTTTTTAAACAATGTATTGCAGTATACCATTCACACATGAACATGCCTGAGCCTGGGCTTGGGCCCTGGCTCTGGGCACTCGGCCACGTGCCCAGGGCCGGGTCTCCACGAGAGGCGGGAAAAGCCGGGCGCATTTCCTCTCAGCCTCGCTGGGCCTGCCGGGTCCTGAGCACGCGGGTGGGTCGCCGGGGCTCTGTGGGAGGCCACGGGGCAGGGGGCAATCTGGGAGCCAGCCGGACCACGGCCATCTCCCACGTGGGAGGCCTTCCGAGCAGCCTGCCGAGAGCGTGCCGCCGGCTGGGAGCCCCGTTCCCAAGGAGCCGAGGCCGGTCCCCACCGGCTCGCCAATGCAGACAGCGCCTGTCTCGTGGATCAGGGCGCCCTTCCTGCCGGCGTGGGCCCTCGACAACACCTGAGATGGGTAAACAGTGCCCGAGCCCCAGACGGTTGAACTAGGTCACCGCTGGCGTTGCTATGGCTGGCAGAGCAGTGTTGCGGAGATCGCTATCAGCTATAATCAAATCTAGAAAGTGGCTGGAATGCTAATACTTTCCCCAGGAGTGTGTCCTTCTGGGTGGACACAGGCGAGTGATTTCCCCTCCTCGTCAGAGCCGCGGTGGCTCCAACCCACGAGAGCCTCGTTTGTTTCAGCGAGGCAGTTCCCCCAAATGGCGAGTCAAGAGATGCTTTGTTTCAAGGAGGCACCTTCTTCCCACGCCATGAGGCTTTGTGTCTATGTCTAGTGAGGCACCAAGAAGGTGACAGTGATGGGTTGTGGCCCCTGCTGGAGCCTCTGCTAAGAAGGTGGACAGGTGAGCACCAGGTGGGCTGATAATGCAAACTGTGCCCCAACACAATTCATTTCATTTGTTCGTTCATGAAACAAAGGTGGTTTGCAGACCTTTGCACAAGTACCGCCAAGAGGATGAGGCCATCCTCCAGGGTCACAGTCCAGGGCAGGTGACTCTCCAGCTAACGGTGGCATGTAAATGACCACGTGTGGTGCAAACACTCCAATAAGGGCAGGGCAGGGTCTGCAGGAGCCCAGCCAGGGTGGGCAAACCAACCTGGAGACCATTCTAGGAGCACTTTCTGGAAGTAGCTGGGTGTGGGATGACTCTGGCAGGGCGGCGAGGAGTGGGTTGTCGGGGCAGGAGACCTGAGGTGGGACCTTCAGGAGTCCCAGCAGGAAGGGTTTGAATTGGCCCCAGATACCCGGCACAGACCAGAAATGCACATCATGGCCTCGGACGTGGGGTGGTAGGGAGGAGGGGGAAATGCAGGCTTCCCGTTTCCAGGCTGCAGGACGGGAAGGGTGCTCCTTTCCTGCCAGGAATGGGGGCACAGGGAGGAGGAGAGGGGCCAGAGGGAAAGAGCCAAGAGCTGCAGCTTCATGAGTGGACACTCGAATGACTTGTATTCGGCAGGGCCTGGGGACCCCACACACCCCCAGCACTGGACAAGCGGTCCTAGGCCTGGGGCTCAGCCATAAACCAGACAGATGGTCTGCAGGGAGCACAGGGACCCCTATGGGAAAAATGAGTGAGCGAGGCCATTTCAGAGCTTGAAGTGCTCTCAAGTCAGCGAAGCTAGGCCAGAGGATAGAGAACGGACTGGGAGGTGGAAGAGCCTGGACGAATGAGTGAATGATAAACGAACACATGAACAAACGAACGAGCGAATGTTATGTATCAAATCCAAGTCTGACCGATACACTTTGTGTCACTTGTAACTGGCTGGGGCACCTGGCGATGTGGCGAGAACACTAGACCCAAGAGCCTCTCCACCTGGGCCTGGGCCTGGGCCCCAGCTCAGGCTCCAGTTCACACTGGGCAAGCTTCTTACCGTTCTAAGCCTTACTTTCCTGATCTAGGAAATGGGAGTGATTGCAGTACTTATCTTGTGGGCTGAGTGCATATGGCAACATGCTGGCCAGTGACACCACTGAGTCAGTGTGTGTGTAGCAGGGGCTCGGGGCTGGTGTGTGTGTGTGTGTGTGAAAGGACAGGGGACCCTAGATCCTACTCTCACACCTGCCCTCACACCTGGAGGTCCCTGCTGAGCTCCTCCGAAGGACACTCCCAGGCAGCCCAGATTGACCCTGATTCCCTCTGCCTTCAGAGCCCTCCCCAGTGCCCCCTTTCCCCCCATTAGCACCTTCTCTGCCTTCTATCTGGACTGCTTCTCCTCTTCAGCCAAGTCCTGCCTGCTCTCTAAGCCCAGCTCACACTTCCTCTTCAGGGCAGTCTTCCTAACTGCTCTAGCCACGGGTCTCCCCCTACGAGCATGCCCACTCCCTGCACCCCATGTATCCTTCACCACTTTCCTTATGCAGCCAACTGCCCTTCTCCTCTCAAGACCCAGTTCAAAGTTTGCCTCCCAGCGACGTCCCAAACTCCTTCCGTCAGGCTTCTTGCCTCCACGCTGGACCTTGCGGCTCTACAGTAGTTTATGTCCCAGGCCCCAGCCTGGCTGACCTCCAAAGCCTCAGTTTCTTGGTCTGAAAAATGGGCTGGCAATGCTGGTCCCTCCTTCATACAATGTAACGAGGATCTGCTGCAATAAAGGACTCAGCCCAGGGCCTGACCTCTGTAAGTGCTTGGTGACAACACTGCTGCATACCACGTCAGATTATTTCGAATGTATTCACTGATGGCTCCCCCGTGCCCAGTGCAGCCTGCAAGCCCCCAGAAGTATCGCTAAAGACCTGGGACTTGGATGTACTTGTCCTTTTACTTTTGCTCCTCCATCCCGGTCTGTGAGACAGGAGGGGCAGGAAGGCTGCGTCTGACCATCTTCCAAATGAGGAGAAGACTCTGTGGCTGTTCCAGGCCCCCTGCTCCCCCCGGCGTGCCAACTCACAGGTCTAACCACACCACAGGCAGCCTGGGAACACTTCAAATTGTGGAAAATGTGGAAGCAAAATGTTACTAGGGGCACCTGAGGTGAAAACCCGGTTTCCCACCCGTGCCAGTCAGGGTTCCTCAGAGAAAGAGAACCAACAGGATATGTGTAGAGAGAGAGAGGTTTTAAGAGGTATATTTTTAGGGAAGTGGCTCCGTGGTGTGGGGGCTGGCAATGCAGACAAGAGTTGACATTCTAGTCTTGGGACAGATTTTCTTCTTCTCCGGAAATCTCAGTTGTTGCCCGTAGGACTCCAGGTGATTGGAGGTACCCCCTTTGGGGAGGCCAGTCTTCTTTCCTCAGAGCAGCGGGTCTCGGGCGCCGACCACATCTCTGCAAAACACCTTCACCACAACGGCTTGGCAGGTAGCTCAGCCCAGCAGACATACCAAATTGGCCATCACACTGCCCAAAGCTGGGTCCTCCCAGGACTAATGACCGGGCAGGTGGTGTTGGGTGGGCTGTGTGTGTGAGGGGCAGGGAGGAGACTGGAGGGACACCAGCCTGACGGACGGACCAGGCCATTTGGACAAGAACTCCCGCTGGACAACCGGACAGCCGAGCGGGGAGGCAGTGTGCCACAGACAGGGCCTTCCAAAGCCTGACTTCGGTAGGACAGAGGGGCGTCTCACACATGAGCCCCCTGAGGACCAGGCAAGTCCCTGGGCCCAGCACTGGTACTATCCCCAACTTACAGGTGAGGAAACTGAGGTTCGAAGGGATTAACAATCTGCCCAAATCACACAGTTCCCAAGGGGCATAGCAGGACTCGCCTTTCTCCCCTTTTCCTGTCACTGTGCACCCTTCCGGAAGGCTGACTGGACAAGCCCCAAAGCTGTTCCTCAGGCCTGTGTCCAGCCTTGAGGTGCACTTCGAATGGGATTCTAAAGATCCATTTATATGGCACTTTGTACAGCACGAAGCACCTTCCCCAAACAATGCTCCATCCTCCAGGAGTGATGGCTTCTTTCTTGGGATCTGTAGTAAATTACCAGGAAAGCAATTTACCTTTAGAATAGAGACTTGAAAGCTTTGCGAGCTCATTGCAACTATAAAGGTGGGAGGGAACTTGAGGCCGCCAATAGTAGACGACCAAGAAGTACTGTGTTTGCTGCAAGGAGCAAGCGACTATAGCATCACAGACAGAACGAGCAGATCCCCTGTGTGCTCTTTCATCAAACATCTGCTGAGGACTCCCACGGTCTAGCTGGAGGACGAGCTGCTCGGTACAGTGGGCAGCAGATGAGGCTCCCACCTTCAGAAGCTCCCATTCAGGATGCAGGGGGAGAGAGCCAGCCAGCAGGTAACCAAGGAAATGCAGTCAGAACTGCCCGGCGGGGGCCAGGAGAGGCGGCTTCCAGGCTGCCCAGGACAGACCGCTGCGAAGGGCCGCAATTAGCCCCAACCCGAAAGGGCTGCAGCAGGTCCTTGTTTTATCTCTCGGAAGCAGGTAGACCAGGGCTTATTTATTTTACAGAAAGAAACTAGGCTCAGAGAGGTTATGCGACTTGCCTAAAGCCACCTGGCTAACAATCAAGAGATCAGGGCTCTGTTATGGACCCCAAGCCTAGCACACTGCCCCCTGTAACTTCACTGCCTTGCATATTTCCCCCTGAAAATTACTCAGCAAAGTAGTACATTGAAAACCTGGTGCTGAATCGGGTGCCCAGAGCTCAAAAGATATTCTCCCCCGATTTTGAAAGTATCCTGGACTCTTCGGCAAGCGAAGCAAGGCACATCGAGGGAAGTTCTAGTAGCACACGATACAGTCCTGGCAAGGCACGTCTGCCAAACTTGCATCTTGTCACTATATTTTTGGGAGTGCCATCACACCCGGGTTTTAAAAGCCAGTGGCAGTAAAAACAAGACTCAGCAAGGGCACCAGAGGGGTGTGTGTGTGTGTGTGTGTGTGTGTGTGTGTGTGTGTCTCCGTGCTTTCCTGCTAACGGTGACAGGGTCAGGGAAGAATTTTCTGTGACTAATTAGGTTTTAACTTGCCACAGAGAAAGTGGACATTGACAGCCTATTGTATAAGAGTGAAGCAGAGTTTGAACTAGAGTGAACTTAATTTCCTTTGCACTGAAAGGAAAGAAAGATTAATGAAATATCCCCAAATCCATCCTGTTAGTTTTTATTAAATCAGCAAATGAAATTTAACCTGCAATTCTGTTATGTCTTTTCCTGTAGATTGGGTTTCAGCAAGCCTAAGTGAAATAGACACACTCCCTCTAGAACAACATTTCGATATGAAAATTGCATTATTGCCGTCAACATCAGGTTACCTGAGGAACAAACCACTTGGAAAACAATTATTTCCACAAAGAACGAATGCCACGTAGGTTGTCTTGAACATACAAGAGGCGCTATGTTCCAATTAAGGCATTTCTGCCACTTCTTGCTGCTTTGCTAAGTGCTAAGAAAATAAATCAATAAATCGGTTGAACCTTCTCTCACAGCCTCGATAAGACTTTTCTCTTTAAATAGGGGTGAGAAAAGGGAGGAGAAAGCAGACAGCATCTCCGGTGTGGCAGGCGCCTTAATAAATACTCTCACATATTCCCCCAAGATGACAATAGTTACCCATTTTAAGGATGAGGACACTGAGCCTTAGGAAGCCTGTTTACTAAGGTCACAGACTAGTGGTCAAGCCCGTTTAAGTAACCCGGGACCGTTTCCTGGTTCCTAGTGAGGAGATGAATGTATCACTTCATTCATTCCTTGGACAAGCATCAAAAAGCTAAGCATCGACTGTGTGCCTTGGACTCAGATGGTCTTGGGGGTCCCAAGCCTCCCCACACACGTATTGATAATGTAGCCCCCTACAACCTCTGTGCCATCATTGTTAGTCACGACTGATTTCATTTGAGCCCCCAATCTATGCCATTTTATAGAAGAAGAGACCGAGGTTCAGAGAGAAGTAACGTGCCCAGGGTCATGGTGGGTAAGCGGCAGAGCTGGGGCTAGGAGCCTCGGCTTCAGCCTCTAAGTCCGGGACAAATCATGTCATCACAGGGCACCCTACAGCCAGGCCACCAATCTACTCCCTGCCCGTCCTGCCCGTCTTGCGTCCTGCCCGTCCCGTGACGAGGGGGCGAGCAGAACCTTCTAGAGTGTCTTCAAAAACGAGTTGCACCACAAAGTCTGCTTTCTTCTCTGCTGTCTGCTCTTGGTGGATTGAAGGGAAAACACACAGACGTCTAGTCAGTAAGATTTGGTTTAGGAGGCCTGTGGAACCATCTTTGTGCTTCTGCAGGCCCGAGACAGGGTCGGGGCTGGGGAGAACGTTCCCCGAGCCTCAGCTGCCCTCAGCCGGCATGTGCTGCCCTAGAGAGGCATTCTCAGACTCTGGACCCTGGGAAACATCTTCTCCGGAGGGCGTTTGGGTGACCTGGAGGACGCCAGCCCAGGGCAGCACAGAGCGCACTCAGGGGACACGCCGGCAGAGAGGCGTGGCTTCACCCGGCGTGTCTCTTCCTGCACTGCCACCTCCTGTGGTGCGAAGCCCCTGCACATCGTGAGCCTTGGGCCACGGCTCATCTGGGAATTGGGGACGATGGCAGGGCCTCCCTCGCTGGGCAGTTGTCAGGGTTAAGCAGGAGAGTGAGGGGGTGGGAGCACTTAGCTCAGCACCAGGCTCACGTTAGCTGCCAGGCCCTGACAGCTCTGAGGACCAGCCAGTTTGCAAGATTGTTTTTTTCTTTCCTTGCCACCAGGCATAAAATTTGTGCAAAACTCCCTGCTTAGAGGCCTGAGCATTAGAGCCTTGCTCTAGGACCCCCCCAGAACCACTTTCAAGGGGGAATGGGGACATCCATCCATCCAATGGCTTGGAAGGGACCCGTAGGCCTCCGAGTGCCCGCATTTGGGGCCCCATCGCAGCTCTATTAAATGCATAAAATATTTGAAGCAATAGCCAAGAAGGAGGCCCCTTTGCCAAGGTTCCGCCAGCCTGTCCTCTGGAATTGATTACTTGGAGCCTTTCAGAAACACAGAAATAAAATGATGCTAGGACGGATGGACAAGCCGAGGGCCGGCTCATGTTTCTAATCCAGCGGCCCCCTTCTCCCACCCCTACCCCTCCCATCTGGAACAAAGTCTTCTCCAGTTTTTAGTAAACTTAACTTGACAATTGTCAAAGGGAATCAAACAGGCCAGAAACGAAGCCTCTAAAAGATGTCAGAAGCAGTCAGAATCGGTAGAAATCTACTATGCGTCCCACCTCCTCCCTCCTGTGAATTAGTATTTAAATCTTCTAGAAACAAGCTGGACGGGCTGGATTAAACTTGCTGGCAAGAATGCACTTAGGAAGGGTGCTTCGTGTTTATTTTGGGTATTACCTCCTTACCTCCTTAGTGTAATCTCCCCACACTTAATCCGTGGGTTATTGGGAAGACACCAATTAGCTGCGATGGCGTTCTCCTCCCCACCCCCAATCCTCAAATCGCCGAGCGGAGTCCCCTGGGAGGTGGATAATTGGAGGAAGGTGCTGCCCTATTCTCTGCAGGCCGGGGGGCGGGAGCTGGCCCAGACCACCGGCAGACCACCCAGGCTGCCTCCCTACACACCCTGGCTCATCAGAAGGGCCCCCTCCCCTAAGTGGGTTTTCTCTGCCTATTAATAACTCCAGCCGGGGGCCTCTCTCCACACAATGCCTCTTTAGATCCCAAGGATTTAGCCCAGAGTAGGTCCAAGGTGGAGCCAAAGCTTCTGGGCACAGCTGGCCTTCTGGGGCAGCGGCACGCTGCAGGTGGCAGCCTCTCGGACCTTGTGTGCTGTGACCAGATTCTGGGTCCGAGTCCCGCGAGGGTGGAAGGGGGGCGGGATCCATCTTTGTGGCTCACCTACCCCAGGCCAGGCCCTGGCTGGGCCAGTTATAAATGCTTTCAAATTTCGTTCCACCCGCTCACCCCATTTCTGCGTGGGCGCTCTGGGAAGCAGAGGCGGGCTCAGAGTGGCCACCTGTGGGGAGACAACTCCCGCGACCGTAAAAGGCAGCGTTTGGACACACGAATGCCTTTGTGTCCACCTCCATGAGGAACATCAGCTCCCCGTGGCCCGAAAGCTGAGGAGGCCTGTGTGCTCGGCCCAGCGCCTGCTGCAGCCCTCGGGGGGCTGAGCCTCCTCCCCTGTGGGCTACACAGCCACTCACGGAAGGGACCGCTCGGAAACAGCATCCAACTGCTGTTTCCTCTCTACCAACAAAGCAGAACGCTCCAGTCGACGCGGGCTGGGGAAGTTCTATCTGAATGAGACCCTGAGAAACTGACCTAGTAGGAACAGACATGGTGAAAAGGCTGAGAGGTCGGTGATGGGGCCAAAAATGGCCACTTAAAGGCCCCTTCATCTCCAGCCAATGTCCTCTCCTCTGTGAAGCTGGGTGTTCGTCTGCTTTCAGGGCTGCCTGGAAGATGGCGTGAAGCCATGTGGACGGAATGCCTGGCACCTCCTGGACACATGGGTGGAACTCGATGAATGAGTTTTCTTTCCTCTCCTATGAGTTGTTTTAACCATGAAGGTTAAGAGAGAGAGATAACCTATCTTTCAAACAGCTTTCTCATCTTTTGAAAAATGACCAGGCCCAGTGTTACCTGCCCACACTGGGTTCTAGCAAGTAGGACCTTAAAACACTAAATCTTCCCGGGAAGCCACACCTGGGTCTGGGAGCGTACCTCAAGGCTGTCAGATGAGAGTGTTGGATTGGATGATTCAGATCCAAGACTCTGTCTTGCAGGCAATGCAGATGGCATCCAGGGGAGCCCAGGACCAGCATTCCTGAGTTGGTCAAACAATTCTGTAGGTTCAAGGTGGCCTCTCTGTCAGTAAGGTAAGCTTGGGCCTTGTTTATGGACTTTCTCCTTAGAATCTATGGCAAGAACATAATCATAGAGGAATTTCCCTAGGAAGTAGGTTGACCTTGGGCCCAGACCTCTGGTCTCTCTGAGCCTCTGTTTTCTCATATACACGGGGGTTCATGGCCCCCAACTCTCTGTGCAGTGAGGTGTACCTGCAGGGAGTAGGAGAACAGGGTCCAGCATCAGACTTCCTCCTCTAAGCTGCCACTAACTCAGTGTGGGCACCTTGACAGCTGTTTAACTTTGAGCACATCGGGGACCCTGTCGGGGTCGTCGCTTCATTCATCCACTCTTCCATTCTTTGAGTGGCTACTATTGAGCACCAACGGTGTACTGTCTAGTGCCAGGTCTCAGGGAGACAGAGATGGAGAAGTCTTTGCTGTCAAGACACATTATCTCAGAAGACGCAGAGATGGACACGTGCAACAAGGGGCGATGTGAGTGCCAGAAGGCAAGGCCAGCTGGCCCGTCTATGAAGTGGACGGTGTGGACGCCACGTCACGAGCTCCCTTCCTACCTGGCCAAGGGAGAGGAGTGGCCTAGCAGGATTCTCCCTGAGTCCTGTGTCTTGGGGTCTTTGTGTAAGTCAATGCTCTATACAAAAGGACTGTCCCGTCTCTTTTTTGCAGAGTGCCTCAACTTCCCACAGGACTCTTCCTCCCAAGGGCCCGTAGCCAGGAGCCCGCAGGACTGGACACACTCTGATCTCCAAACGCTGCCCAAACCACTCACAGTTGCCATTGGAAGGCTGGTCCCCCCCACTCCCCGCTGGCTCCAAACAGAACCCTTCAGTTAATATTTAGTGGGCACCCCCAGGGGTCCCCGAGGACCCTTGACACCCTGAACCGCACATCCAGAACCCCCAAAGGTCAATACCTCCTTGGGAGGCCCTGCAAATCGCCCCTCTCCAGCTGCCTCCTCACTCCTCTTACACACACTCACACACTCACACTCACGTCTACACACACGCTAGCTCACACGCCTCTATTGGCCTTCTTTCTTTCATACAACGGAGTGAGATTTCACAGAAAAGGGAAATTCCGCAAGAATTGGCTGATTGGCCGCTGATTGCTGGGTCACCCCTGGTGAGTCACTGAGCCCAGAAGGCTCTCGAGGCTGAAGAAGTTCTGCCAGAGCTGAGCAAGCCAGCCCCAGAGGCTCATGTGATCCCTCCCCTCCCTCCTCTGTTGCCCATTTTGGAGCAAAATATCAGGGAAAGGGGGTGGGGAGTAATTATATGAATAGATGTGGTATTCTATGAAATACAAGAAGAAAAATGGCCTAAAACCCCTAATCATAAGCATGGCATATGGAAAAAGGAAAGAGCTAGTTGAGAGTAAGAAGCGTCTTTTATCTACTCCCACCCCCGTCTTCTGGTCAATATTAGATACCTAATCAGAGAAATGCTTAGATTTCACCAAAGGCTTGCTTGAGTTGGAAGTGTTTTTTATTTTTTTTACTTTTTCTTGGATTTTTTTTTTTTTTTAAGATATTCCCAACCATCCATTCTATTGCAAGAAGGGATTTTCTTTCTCAAATGCTTTCACCTGTCAAAAGCTCTCTGTCCAGAAACTTAACAGATCACTCTACCCCCTCGTTCTGCAAAGCGGAGGGAAAGGGAGGCCACGTTTACTGCGTGTCCGCTGAGAGCTGGGAGCTGATGCAGGCAGCTGCCATGGCCTCGGCCAGGGAACGGCAGAGCCGGGATTCTGCACCGCCCCTGCCAAGGCCCAAGGCGCCCCACCTCCCTGCACAGCGCTCCCCGTCTGATTACAGTCCCTGTGAAAATGCAGGGACGTCAGGGAGGTGGGCGCCTTGGGCCTCCTAGAGCCTCCTAGAGACTGCTCAGCCACTTTCTCCTGACATGTGTCCTCCCTCCCTTCCCCCTTCCTTCCTCTCCCTCCCTCCCTCCCTACCTCTTTTGAATATTTTAACTTTTACATATTTCCTTAGCTCTGACCGTAAAGTGCATACACATTTCAGCTTGTGATGTATTTTTATATATGCATACCTCCGTAAAATCACCACTCAGCTCAAGGCATAGGACAATTCCAGGTTCTCTCGTGCCCCTTACCTGTCACTACCCCCTCTCCTCCCCACTGCACCCCCCATAAGTTGGGTGAGGACTCATATGATCTCTAACAACATAGATTAATTCCACCAGTTCTTGAACTTCATGTACATGGAGTCATATCTTGAGTCTGACTTCTTTTGCTCATCATTACATTTGTGAAATTTGTCCTTGTTGTCACACGCATGAGCCATTTGTCCTTTTTCGCTGTTGTATAGTATTCCATTGGATGCTGGTGCCACAAATTGTTTACCCATTCTACTGTTGATGGACATGAGGGTTGTTTGCAGGTTTTAGCTAATGTGTGGGTTGTTGCTATGGCACCCCTGGGCCTGGCTTTTCGTGGCTATAAACACTCCTCTCTCCTGAGTGAATAAATGAGAGTGAAATTACTAGGTCGTGATATACATGATGCTTTTCTTGTTTTGTTTTTATTTCAGAAGTGATACACATTGTTGTAAAAAGTTAAATAAAGAAAAAGTTGAATCTTACCCTCTCTAGACACCCCCTACTATATCCCAACATGCTTTTCTCCACACTCATGTAATATACACATGCGCCCCTACACATGCATAGCACTTTCTGCATTGCTCTCTTTTCTTTTTCTTTTTTAGACAAAAATAAGATCACTCCTCCACATTACTTGCGACTTGCTTCTCCCCACCAAACATCACATTTTTTGGCCATCCCTCCAGGCTGATGCAAATAAATCTACTGATTCTGTTTAACAGCTTATAACACCCCAAGAAATGGATGAACAATCATTTCTTCAACTAGTGTCCTCTTTTGATGGAGGTGATTTCCAGTTTTTTCACCCTGACACATAATGCTACAAAGAATATTTTGCGATATAGATCACTTAGCACTGCTGCTTTTTTGCTTTGTAGATTGACAAAATTGGAATCTCTGGGTCAAAGGATATGGACATTTTAAAATTTAATGCATCCAGCATTGACTTTCTAAAGCCACTTACTTTCCAAGTGCAGCAGATGCTGTGGCATCCCATCCTATCTCTCTGGTACTCTTGGTTCTAGTATGTTCTAGCTGTGTCCATAGCTAACACTGGCGGCTCTCCCTGAGGGCTTTTTCCATGGCCCACACAGTGGAGCTGATGGAAGTTCCAGGGAAATAATGCTTCCCAGAGCAGTCCTCAGCCAAAGGCCAAGACGAATGGCTCATTCCCTTGCCTCTTGAGTGAGACAACATTGAGACATTGTCTACACAATCTCCAGAGGTCCCAGCATGATTGAGCCTCAGGAGCTCACAAGGAAACCTGCAATGCACCTTTTATCAGCTCCCTTCCCTCTCCTGCCCTCCTTCCTCACTGCAGCTGTGCTTCCTGGTTATCACCTCTCAACTAAACTATGGCACTCACCTCTTTGTCTTAGAGTCTGCCTCTGGGGGATCCAACCCAAGAGAAAGGTGAGTCGGGCACACTGCACAGTCAGGTACAGAAACAAGATGCCCACAGGTGAGGAGGAAGACTTTCCACCATGTCAGGCAGCAACTCTAGGTTGAAAGAGTCCTGAGAAGAGAACAGCCTTGGAGGCTGCCCATCTGGGGAGATGTCCAGGAAGTGAGCTATGCAGGATGACGGAGATGGCTAGGAATGGAGGGAGGGAGGCAAGTCGGCGCATCTGTCAGCTGCACCGGCACAGGCCAAGGGTAGAAGGTGGAACCTGCAAGCCTTGTGCAGTGTAAGGGATCCCCCAAATGCTGACGTGAGCTTGTGACTCACCTCTGCCTTGTGGTAGCTGGGAGTGCTAGGGCGAGTTATTGGGCTTCTCAGAGCCTTTATGTCCTCTGCAAAGCTGAGGCAAAACTTATCTCCACCGCCAAGAGTCTCTGGGAAGATCAAATGAGTCAGCGTGCATGGACGTGCTTTGCAAAATGTGGGGCAGATGGTAGTCATTTGGGTACGTGCTTCCTTAAGAGGGTGGACATCTGTGTCTGGGGGTTCAAAAGGCTGCCAGAGCCCCCTCGCCCCCCACACAACCCCCTCCGAGATGTTTGGAGCAGGGCGATATTTGAAATAGGAGGGATGGAAAAGACTGCCATTTCAGTGGTCTTGATACTATAATTAGTAGAAACAATGTGTTTTTAGTGTCCTTGCCAATACATTTGGGGGTGCTCTCTAGCAACAGAGTAAAAGGATTTCCTCGGCAATTCCATAATCCTCGTATTTACTTACTAGCGCCGTGTTCAAGCTATGGGAGACACAGACATAAAGGAGCCACGCGACTAACCCGTGAGCAGCTCGCGTTCTGGTTGGGATACAGATCCATCAACAGCCGGCAGCTCTGAGCCAGTCATCTCACCTCTGTGTGCCTCAGTTTTCTCCTCTGCGAAATGGGGAGTATACCACCAACCTCACATGGTTGCTCAAAAGATCCATCAAGCATCTAGATGCTAACCACCCCATCGGGCCCTTGCCTAGGAATTAGGATTTGTTAGGAAGTATGGGTTCTGACAGCTGGCTCTGTACTCACAGCCCCCCAGACACGGGGAGTGCAGGGAAGGCGCACTCACCAGCCATCGTGGCCCAGGGAGCACCAAGGCCTTCAAGTTGGCAAAAGCGGGCCAAGAATATGCAAGACCATCTTGAAGAAGAGTAAAATTAGAGGTCGGATGCTGCTGGCTCTCAAGACTGAGTGACGGCTGGGGCCAGGGAGCCAGTGTGATATTGGCGCAGGGATAGACACATCAAGCAATGAACAGAACCCACCTTCCTGTGGCACCTGCTTAATGGCAGAGGAGGCGTGCACAGCGGTGGGGGGAGAACGGTCTTCCCAATTGACAGGGCAGGGCCAACTGGACACTCAAATGGAAAAAATGTAGAGTCTTGACCCTTACCTCACGTGATACAAAAGACTCAATTTCAGGTAGATTGTAGATCTATATGAAAGGTAAAACAATGAAACTTTTAGATAAAAATAGAGGAAAAGGTCTTTATGATTTTGAGATAGGCAAAGACTTCTTAAATGGGACATAAAAAGCAAAAACCATAAAGGACAAGATCAATAGATCAAACTACGTTAAAATTAAGGTGTCTGTTAAAGGGGAAAAACACATTAAGAGAGTGAAAAGGCCAACCACAGGGAGGGAAAGGATGTGTGTGGTACATATAACAGGACTGATAGCCTGAATATGTAAAGAATGCCTACAAATCAATAAGAAAAAAATAGACCCCCAATAGGAAAGTAGGCAAAAGATTTGAACAACCATTTCACAAATGTAGAACCCAAATGGCCACTAAACATGCGAAAAGGTGTTTTGATGCATTAGTCCTCAGAGAAATGCAAAATAAAACCACAATGCAACCTTACTACACCCCCACCAGACTGGCTAAAATTTAAGACTGCCAAGACCAAGTGTTGGCTAGGACATCCTGCTACTAGAACTGCCACGCCCTGCTGGCAGAAGCAGGAAACTGTGTGGCAGTACTTACTAAAACTCACTATATGCACGTCCCAATGATTCCAGTAGACCTAGAATTCACCCATCAGAAATGCGTATAAGTATCTGTCAAAGCATTTTTCACAATAGCCAAAATCTGTCCATCAGTAGTCAATAAATTGTGGTACATTCGTGCAAGGGAATGCTGTATAGCAATGACAATGCGTAAACTGCTGCTACACAAAAAATCATGGATGATGTCATGGGTTGAAGCATGCCCCCCCAAGAAGACATGTCCTAGTCCTAGCTCAGTCCTGTGGGCGTGACCTTATTTGGAAGTAGGGCCATTTCAGATGGAATGAATTAAGCTAAAATGAGGCCAAACTGGAGAAGGGTGGGCCATTATCCAGTATGACTGGTGATCTTGCAAGAAGAGGAAAGTTGAACTGGCTCACAGAGAAGGTGGCTGTGTGAAGAAGGGACTCTCGGGGACACCAGAAGCCAGAACAGGTTTCAGAGAAGCACCACGCTGCCGGCACCTTGAGGGCAGACTTCCGGCCTCTGGAAGCTTGAGACGGTCTGCTGTAAGCCATCCAGTCTGTGGCACTTTGTTCTGGCTGCCCTTTAGGAAACTAAGATAGACGAATGTGACTAATAAGAAAATGCTGCTCGAAAGAAGCCCTAAGTATGAGTGTCTGTTGGGCGATGCCATTTCTATAAAGATCAGGAACAGGGAGACTGACTAGGGCATGGTGTCAGAAGTCAGGACGGTGTTAACCTTTGTGGAGGTGGGGTTTGGTGCCGGAACTTGGGGGGATGGGTGGGGGGTAGGAAGGAGATTCCAGAGGGGCCCATCATGTTGTGCTTCTGAGGACGCTCACTTTGTGAAAATTCATTGAGCTGCACACTTGTGTCTCAGGCAATTGTCTACATGTGTGTTACGTTTCTTTAGAAAAGGTTTATTAAATAAATATCAAGAATTCTCTATGCGTGCAAGGTGAAGAGTGCCCCAGAGGAGCAAACAAGGAAGAGATGCAGCACAAGCAGACGCTGACATGGTGCCCACTGCAGGCCAGATGCTCTGCTAGCTGCTTGGCATCCTCTCATCTGCATGGTGGCCCTAGGAGATAATGTTATTAATTCTGTTTTACCTTTGGAGAAACTGAGGCACAGAAAAGGGAAATAATTCCCCCAAAGCCACATGACTCCCAAGGAGCTGAGCTGGATTTTGAACCTGAGCCATTAGGCTGGTCTTCTGGAACATTCTTCTGAGTCAGGGAAGATTCCAGGGAGGAGGTGACCCTTAAACTGGGCCTTGAAGGATGAGGAGAATTTGCAGAGGTGGGGATGGTGTGCATTGCCGGCAAAGACTGGGAAGAGAAGCTTGGGAATGAAACATCACTGTTCTGTTCTCTGCTTTCTAGGAAAGCTGTAGTTGGGAAAACCCAGTGTTCCCAGCACGAGGGTGCCTGGAGTCTGGCCTTCTCCTACCAAAGTCTGGCTCGAGTGTCTCCAACGTCTGGGCCATCGATTGAAAAGTGGCTTCGCGTGTGAAGCCTTGGGATGGCCAACGTCTGGGCCATCGATTGAAAAGTGGCTTCGCGTGTGAAGCCTTGGGATGGCCCTTCGGACTCTGTACGATATACTGCCCGAGTGAAGTTCCCACTTCACGGCTCTGAACTGACGTGTGGTTTGATTCATTTCCCCTGCCGCACGAGATGGGGCAAGAGCCGCGTGCTCTCTGCCGGGGGGTTATCAGGCAGGTGTCATGCTCTACCTTTGCAGAGAACCTGAGAGCGAGACATTATTCTCCCCATTGTATAGACGAGGAAACCGAGGCAGAAAAAAAGGAAGACCCAGGCCGAGGTGGGGGAGAGCCAGGCTGCCCGCCCCCGTGTGGCTGGGTCATGCTGCCTTGAGAGGCTGCTGTTCTGGGCAAACAAGTGAGATGAGCATGATCAGACTGTGGTATTCACTCATAGGATGGGAGAGCCAGAAAGAAGCCTGGGGAGAGCGCCCCCAACTTTTTAGGACTTTAAGGTTCCCACAGGGAAGGGACATGTCCAAGGTCATGCAACAAATTACCCAAGTTCAGAATTCAGGACCCTGATTACTGATTTTCTATTCCAGTTGTTCTCAAATTACGGCCCCACGCCAATAGCATCACCTGGGAGCTCGGTAGAAATGCAAATTGCCAGGTCCCACCAAAGACCTAAAGAATCAGAAACTCAGGGTGGGACTCGCCTGTCTATGTTCTGACACTCCCTCCAGGTTTAGATTTGAGGACCGCTGTTCTAACCAGTCTCCCATTTATCAGATAAAAAAAGGCCACACTGGCCCAGAAGCTCAGGTTTTTGTGGCCAACATTTTCTCTGAATAGGTCCCCTCAGGATAGCAAGGTGAGATAAAAATCACTTGCCTGTTACCAATAAAGTCTCTGGGATCCAGAAAGGTTGAGTTACTTACCCAAGGTCACACAGCTCACAACTTGGTAGAACCAGGATTCCAGCCATGCTCATCTGTCTCCAAGGTCCATGACTTTCCACCTTGCTGCTCCTGAAGTCACCTGCATGCAGCATGCAGAAAGAAGTCAATGCCCAGGCCTTGCCTTCTCCCATCACCCACATACTCTGTGTTGAGACTTGGGAGCTTGAGAAATGTTAAGTCCTAGCATGCTGGAGCTAAGAGACCCCTCCACATCAAAACAACTCCAATCCATTCGCTGATCAAGACCTACTACGTGCTGGGGGCTTTTCCACACAGTGGGGACCACAGGCAGGATTCAGAGTCCAGCCCCTGCCCTAAAGCAGCCCACCAGCACCTTGGACTAAGCAAGCTTATGGGAGCTTTGAATGTCACCAAGGGGTTTTGCAAGAAGGAAGGGAGAAGGGAGGCATTCGCTGTGTCTGGGCTGGCTTTTTGCAGGAGCTGGGTCCCGCAGGCCACTGCAGGTAGGCAGGCCAGACCTCGGCAGGCTGCCAGGAGAGGGACCCCTGGGAGCAGGATGCAGGGCAAGGGGGGTAACACTGTTTGCAAATGTGGTTGGAAAGGGAGGGCAGATGGAGCGGAGGGGTGAGAGAAAGCTAGAAGAGGTCAATGTCACGTTGGCCAAGGAGCTTGGATTTTGTTCTGTTGCATCAAGGGGAGCTACAGAAGTTGAAGAGCCGGGGGTGGAGAGGGGAGTAACATGGTCTGGCCATGGGGGCAGGGAGGTCAGCTGGGATCTCCACCCATTCTTCCCACCCCAGGCCCTGGTGCAGACGGGGTGATGCAGGGACAGAGAGGGTGATCGAGGTTGGGTGGTTAGTGCAGGAAGACGTTCAAAGTAGTTACCAGCCAGCATGGCGCAGGTCCTGGCCAAGCTGAATCGACACTACTGACTGGCCCCCAGGCCTGATTTACCTCGGAGGCTGACGTCAGCGCAAGGTGCCAAAATGTCTCCCCCCGACCTTAACGCTTCTTCCTTATGCAATTAGCCCAGGAGAGTCCAGATGACTTAGACATTTTCACTCTGTCCCAGGTGGACAATGCCCTCTTCATAAAGACGATCAGGTGGGCTCCCTGACCGCACACTGCCGGAGAAGGTGCCAGAAGGCTGGGGGGGGCATGGCTGTTTATACCTGCAAAAGCCTCTCTCTAAGGAGCCAGGAGCAAACCAGACCAGGGGCCGCCCGATGACAAATAGGAAGCATGTTGGGTGACTAGCCTTCTTTAATGTTTGAGAATCCGTCAAAGGCTTTTAATTAAAGTTAAGAAGCTCCCTGGGGAGCCCGGGCCTCCCCAGCCAGTGTGACTGTGAGATTAGCTCTGGCTGATTGACGGGCAGCAGGCGGTGGGCATGAGACCTCACTCAGAAGATTGTCTTTGAGAACCCAACACGTTGACTCAGTTTCGATGAGGATTGCTAACCGCCCCACCCACCACTCACCCCCGGGGGCTTAATCTTTGCTCTTTACTTTGCTGTGGAAACCCCAAGTCATCAACTCTGGCACTTTTTATTTTTTCTCGGACACAGGTTTCCTGACCTCCAGTCCAGGGATCTTTCCGTTACCTAAGTTCTCCTCTTATTTTTCAAGAAAATGGTCAATGATCATTGGCACGGCTGATATTTTTCTAACATTTGCTTACATTTCTGACATATTCTGATTTTACCCTTACTTCCTTGCTCCAATAGGAGGCTGAATTCTCTCAGTTTTATCAGATTGGCCTGGTAGCAACCTGATTTAATAGACAGGCTGCATTTTTAGAAAATCCAACATAGAGAAAGGAAGAAATTGGAATTTAAGTAATGGAATCCTTGAGGGTTGAGAGGGGACGACGAATTGCGTTGTAAAAAGATTCTCTGATTCAGCAACGTTTTTCCCTGATTTTACAAGTCGACTCTGCTACGTTAAGGGTCTCGTTGGCCCCAGCACATACTTTTCCCCCACTATGTGTCAAGAACTGGACAAGGCATTAGGAAAAGCCAAAGGAAAACAATATGGCAGGAAACCAGTTGTGATAGGAGCCAATCCATAGGTAGCAGAAAAGCTGAACAATTAATCACCTAATGTTTTGTAATACCTGATTCTTCATGTGTGTGACCACTGCTGTCTTAAACCAGTCAGCTGGTTAAAAGCCTGGTTCCTCAACCGCCCAGACTGTGAGAGAAGTGGTTAGCATGTTTCTCTCTGGTTGTCCTTCTCTCAGTGATTGGCACCTAGTAGGTACTCAATAGCTGTCTGGTGAATCAGCAAATCAATGGGTAAGTGATACAGCTGGAGCAAAAACCAGAGTCCAATAGTCCTGCCTTCTGGGTCTCAGAAGGGGACTCTTGTAGCATGAGCCATTTGGAAAACAGAATTTAATTTCTTAAATTACATGGAGCATTTTCAGGCGCTGAGTGTTCCAAAATTGGAAATACTGGTGTTAGATTGAGGAGACAGCTGTGCCAATTGGTCCCAGTGTGTCCTGGGGACAGGAAAGAAGGATGAAGGGCCACTTGTAAAATGATTGAGGGGTTGGCTGATTCAACCTGGAGTTTTTTGGAAGAGGTCTGGCATTCTCTTCCCACTGGGAGATGCAACCTAAACAGAAAGGGGTACAGCGGCAATTGAAGGTGGCATCTGAAACCCCATTCGGGTTTTGCTTTTATTTTGAGGTTTGAAAACCATTAGCATGTGCTCATTGGTTTCCAGGGCTCCTTTAATACAACTTCTAAAATTCCGCATGGTTTCAGGACCAAATAGCATTTCGACTAGAGGGACGTTTGCAGGGCGACCAGATGTCCCAGTTTACCTGGGACCACCCTGGTCTCAGCACTGAAAGTTCCATGCCCTGGCAACCCCCTCAGTCTTGGGTGGATGGGAACAGCCATTCCCCCTGTCTTTGGAGACCCTCAGTAGGTGGGCTCAGACTGTCCCTGGTTCAGGCCCCATTCTGTCACTTCCTGACCACGTGACCTCAGGCACAGGTTTCCTCCTCGCTACTGTAGGGAGTATGACAGTGTCTCATTTCAAGGGTGGTTGGGGGAATCAGATGAGCACAGTGCCCTACAGCAGTCATAATTATTACTACTATCATATACCAAACTCCTTGTCTTATAGATGAAGCCCAGAAAGAAAAGTGGCTGGTCAAGATCTCTCAGTGGGGCTTAGGGAAAAGCCAGCACACCAGACAATACCCTTGACTCTTAATACAGTGCTCTTTCTCCAGGCCAGACTAACAGAGTCACAGGCTCCATCCTAGAGGCTCCCAGTTCTCTGTCAGTTACTCTGCAGGATGCACACTTACCCTACGTTTAGTGCAGAAGCTATTGTAAAGTTGGAGCTCTTTGGTAGCAAGCAACAGAAACGGATTCTGGTTAACCAAGAAGAAAGGGAACTTATGGGAAGGACCTTGGGACCCAAAGGGGCACATGGAAAGTTGAGAAACTAGCTTGGAACAGACAGCTGCTGGGTCATCCTAGGTACTGCTGGCAGCAGGAACTTCATGATAGTTGTACCGAGGTACTGCCTGAGAATGAGGGAATTCCAATCATTTTTTCAATCCTCGAGTCTACCCAGGGGTCCAAGACCCAGGAGAGAGAGTCCAGCCATACAGTGGTGGGCAGAAGTGGCCTCTGGGGGACCATCTGGGCAGGTGCCAGGACTTGGACCTCCCATCAAGACTGTACTCCCAGGGGGGGTCCCCAAAGGAAATCAGGGTGCTATTCAGAAGGGGAAATGGAAATGAGGTATGTGGCCCCAACAACAACTATTTCCCCTGCAGAATCTGGCTCGAACTCCATCCAGTTTCCAGAAGGGACTTGCCACAGTTATGGAATGTGCTCGGCTGGTCTTGGGGCTTCTAACCCCTGCCCCATTTTCTTTCCATGTCACCCGTCTCCCCTCAAATGTGACACTTTTTGTTCCTGGAGGACCATTTCCTTTGCTTCATCAAACGGGGGCCCTGGTGAAGGAAACCCACTTCTGGTTGGACTAGAATCACAGCCGGCAGCAACCCTTGAATCCACATGAAACTCAAGTCAAAGTCAAATGCTCTCCTTGGAGTAAAGTTGCTGCGATTTTGATAAAAACCACTGTAATGGAATAGTAGTAAATGTCCCAGAAACTCTCAGTGTGAACTGGGACCAGAAGCCTGTTTGCCTCCAAATGGGTCCATTTTTTCACTTTCTATTTTTCCAAAATGTTCAGGGTAATGACTTGCTGAAAACCTGGACTAGACCACGTAGTTTTAAAGTGCAGGCTTGTCTTCAAGGTTTTACCTCCAATTTAACTCACTGGGCGCCTCTGGAGTCTGGTATTAATAATAAATATTATTGCCGTGCATCCTTATTTTTCCCTTAATTTAATTAGAGAAAATGTAATAGCCCTTATGAAAACAATATATGAGTTTTCAAACCTAATTAACATGATACAAAGTGCGCAGGTCACTAAAATTGTTGTTTTCTCTGGAAAGCTTCCATGCAAATAGATAAAAACAAAACTGCATTAATTCCACCGCCTCAGCTAACAGGCAAATCAGAGATGACGGGCTCTGGCCCGAGGGCCCTGTCTGCCCGGTAATAAATACTTTCCTTTTGTCATGATTCAAGGGAGAGCGAGAGCCATAGGCGAACCCTATCGGGTATTCCAAGGTGGAGTCAAGTCAGCCATGACCGGGTTCAGGCTTCGACCTAGCGCTGATGATCCTTGAGCCGCAAAGCTGCCCCGTTGCCAGCAGCCGCCCCCACGCGGCCTCTGTGTTCTGCCTGCCGTGCTCCCCAGTGCTCCCCTCAGTTCCCGGGCGCCGAGCCGTCCTGCCTCTCCTCCAGTGGGCTTCCCTCGGCGCTGGGGTCTGGCAGGCGCTGGCGCCGGGCCTGTCCTGGGCGCGCCCTGAGCTGCGAGCCGGGCTCTTCCGGGCACCCTCCACGGCCAAGTGGAGCAGGCGCCGTGGTTAGCGCTCAATGGAGGAGGGGGCCTTGCAAGCTCAAGAACCCCTCCTGGACCCCACGGTTGGCCTGAGGCTCACGTCTCAGGGCACCCGTCTCCTTCCTTCCTTTCCATGCCAACCCCCTTTGCAGAAGCCCTCCCTACTTTCCTCTCCTGGGTTCGAGTCCAGGTGCCCCCCCCCACTTGGAAGCTGGGAGACCTGGGCTAGTCTCAGCTCCATGAGGCTCACCTGTAAAGGGGAGATGATGAGATAATCTACCATGGTGTTTGGGGAGAGTGACTTATAGCACCCACTGCAGGCTTAGCACTCAGTAGGAGCTTTATAAACTCCACTTCTGTTTCTCTTCTCTAGAGCCTACAACGCCCATGCATTTTAATCCAAGTCACAAAGGCTTTTGGAGAAACAGCTGGATCTTTATGTCCAGGCCAGGGAGCTGGAGGTCCAGAGGGACAGCAGGGACGTGGAAAGCAGAGTCTAGCCCCAGGGACAGAGGATTTGGGATGCGGGGCAGGGCTGGAGCTCCCAGCACCCATGGCTGCATTTTGGGACCTGCTTGGTCTCACCCAGAACCACAGACCAATGCAGAAGGCTGGGCGGAGCCCTCACCCGTCCAAGGAGAGTGCAGGCCAGCAAGTTTGGGGGACCCGTCCAAGAGAGCAGGCTCCCAAATGGCTGAGGTGAGAATCTGCCCCACACCTGCTGACTCCAAACACAGTTCTCCCATTGCTCCACACTGTCTTCCGGCAAACGTCTGACCATCCATTAGAAGAAACTGAATCGGAAAGAGCTGTTTATGGCCAAACATAAGTTATTATTATGATTGTTTTTATTAATTAAAGCATGATTGCTACATGCATGCATGGCAAACACTTCGATGCCTGACGAAGATACCAGGCGTAGCTAGTGGTGGCTGACTCCAGTTTTCACTGATTCGTATGCCCACGTGGTCTCTATTGGCAGGTTTGAAGCTTCCTTTAACTGTGTGGATTGTGACTTTGTGTGTGGACACGTGGGTATTTGCGTATGGTACAGAGAAAGGACTAAATACACATATTTATCTCCTCTTCCTCCCCAACACCCTCTAAAGTGGCAGTAAAGGAGCAACAAAGGTAAATGGATACACAAAGACCAAGAGAATTGGGGAAGGAGGTGGCCCCAGAAGACAGGAATTGACATAAAAACTGGGGTGAACAGCACTGACTGACTCGGCAGGGCCTGCAGTGGGGAGGCCGGCCTCGAGAGTCAACCTGCTTCAGGAACCAGCACCCCCAAAGACCCAGAACTGGAGGCTGCAGGGATCTCGGAGGGCTGGAGAGTAAGGTGTGAATTGGAACAAGAT
Organism: Tolypeutes matacus; assembly: GCA_026826555.1. NCBI lineage: Eukaryota > Metazoa > Chordata > Mammalia > Cingulata > Chlamyphoridae > Tolypeutes > Tolypeutes matacus. The sequence continues at coordinate 1,089,697 of JAKSZT010054523.1, forward strand.
TGGTCCAGAAGCCAAGTGAAAAGCAATTAGACCCCCATCTTCCCTTCCCTATCACACTCAGCTTTGTGGCACCCCTCCCCAATGCCGGCAGAAAAATCAAGGTTCATCTCTGAAGAGACTGAGCCAGTGACACCAGGCACAGCCGAGGGTAGGGTGGACGCCATCTTGAAAATAGGTGATGGAGTAAGAATCAGCATCCTTGACGGTGGGGCCCCTGACCCTACCCTGCTCAGTTTCCAGAACGCAGGCAGCCAGGTTTAGCCGCCACAGTCTCGAGCCTGGAAGAGGCTCCTCTGTGGAAACTCAGTAAAGAGCTCCACCGGTGGGCAAGCCCCACCCTGTATTCCAGAGCTACCAATCGGCTTTTTAGTGCCTTGTTCTTAAATATGAACAGAATCACCAGACATTTGAAGAAAGCGCTAAAGCCAGCCAATTGGCCAATAAGCAGAACAAAGGACACATAGGAAATAGAAACTTCAAAGACACCAACTGATATCCTCAGAGAGATAAGAAAAAATATAGCATCTGTGGACAGGATGTCATTGATAAAGCTCCTAGAAACGAAAACCTTCTTCAGATAAAAATCCAGCAAAAGGCTTGGCATATATAATTGAGCAAATCTTCCTGAAAATCCAACAGAAAGACAAAAAGTTAGGAAATAGGAGAGGTCAGAAAACTAGAGGATCAATACAGGGGGTTCAAATATTAAATTATTAGGATTTCAAGAGGATGAGAGAATTGAGAAAAGGAAATGATCAAATAATACTATTAAGTTCCAAAGAATGTAATCAAATGTACTTCCAAATTGAAATGGCCTACTGGGAACCTAGCTCAAGGTAGGAATAAAAGAACCTCACAAAGCCTCATCACAAAGAACTTTTGGAAAAGCAGAGATAAAGAGACTTTAAATTCTTCCATGTTGGGCGGTAGGGAGGATCAATACAAAGAATCATGAATCACGGTGGCACTGGATTTCTCAACAGGTGGAAGTAAAAGATGATGGAGAAATGCCTTCAACATCCCGAGGGAAATGATTCCAAACAAAAATGGTATGCACAACAAAGTATCCGTTGAGAGTGGGGGTAGACTAAAGGCATTTTTAGACTTGGAAGGAATAAAAAAATTTACTTCTATTAACCATGTCTGAGTAAGCTACTAGAGAATATGTTCCATCAGAACAAGGAAGTAAGCTACAAAAGGAGAAGGCATGGGATCCATGAAACAGGGAATTTAACACAGGAGAGAGGCTAAGAAAATTGCCAGGACTAGAGAACAACCAGCAAGGGGAAAGAAAGATGGGAGGCTCCAGGAGTTAATAAGGATATTGATAGATTACCCAATGTATTTAAATGTATCAAGAGGAAGTTCACACTTCTGCCAGAGTTTGGGATACATAGAAACCTAAGGGGAAAATTTTTAAACAAGTTAATAATTAGCTACTTGATAAACAGTAAGTATGGTAAGAAAGGAATTGAATCACAGTTCACTGTATGGCGTAGCAGTGAACAATATTTACACAGTTCTATCATGACAAACATGGAAGATTGATTTTGGGGGGATCTACAGACAGTGGGAAGAGCTAGGCCCAAGGCACTAAGGCTGGAGGAAGGCAGTAAGCCTGGAGCGGGGAGTGGGGAGGGGTATGAGACAGAATGATGATGGAGATGAGATCATGGAGGGCCTTTGGGGCTGTGATAAGGACTTTGTCTCTAATTCACAGTGAAATAGGGAGCCATTGAAGGTTGTTGAGCAAAGGACAGCCTGATCTGATTCATATCTGCCGAGGGATACATTGGGAGCTATTGCAGTATTCCAGATAAAGATGATGGGGACTTGGCCAAGATGGTAGCAGTGGAGTTAAAAAGAAAGTTGGATTCTGGATGTAATTTGAAAGAACAAGTGAATGAAACCAAACCATATGCGATTCTATTTAACGTCAGATTTTCTTAGAAAGCCTGGAGAATGAGAAGCTCAGTTTAGCATTTTGGTCTGGGGACAGCCGTTCCCTCTGACATGCAGTTTCTGTTTTATGAAGTCTCTCCAATTAATTCAGTCTGTCCTACGTCTTCTTGAGGAACTGGGGCCCCCTAGAGGGACACGAAGTTGAACCTGCTGCCCGTTCCTCCCGCCTCCAGCTCCTCTGCTACTGCCCACTCTCGGGCACCATCTCCTGAGGGTGCTGAAGCAGTTCTGAAACCGGGGTCCTCCCAGCCCTCCCCCCACCCCCAGAGGTCCCAGAGGTCCCAGAGCCCCAGGAAGGGGGGGAGGCTGGGCTGTGGGACCTTCGCCCTGACACGTGTGTGGCGTTTGATTGATCCTGAGTCCCAGGAAGTCTGAAAGCACCCGGAAGGGAGAGGAACTACCACTTGCAGAGTACCTGCCACCGTGTCCCCAGTGTCTCCTCTCATTTGAGCAATGACGCCATTTTCCAGGTGAAGAATCCCAGGCTGACGGAGACGAAATGACCTGCCTGAGGCTACCCCCACGTAGAAAGTGCGAGCTGGGACGAAACCCCCGGTCTGCTGGCTTCGGAGCTCAGGCCCCCTGCGGAGAGCTGAGGGTAGGTCCGCCTGTGGGGAAGCCGTCGGGGTCCCAGCCCTCCCGGCCACAGAGGCAGCTGAACTTGATGGCCAGGATAGCCTTGGCCTGCGTGGTCCAGGGCACACCCAGGGGCAGACGAGCATGGCCGTGCGATTCCTGTCGCTCAGGCCTGCTCAACTCCCAGCTCATCTTCCTGAGGCTTCAAAACCAGGAGCCCTGGCGACGCCCGCAGCCCCTCACAGGGACTCTCCTGCACACCCGGCTTGCCTGCATGCGCCTCTTGCTTTCAAACATCCCACATTTCATAAAGGCCCACCCCAGCCCTGGAGCCGCACGCAGGCAATGCGTGTTTATCCAGGCACCAAACACAGCTTCTCCGGAGCCAGGCATATGGGCAGCAGCTGGGACTCACACATCCCTTTCTGTGGGATCTGCCCCCCCCCCCCCGCTGCCCCGGCCTTTAATGGGTAGTAGAGGGGAGACAGCGGATTCAAGCTGAATCGCTCTTTTAAATGTAAAGCACGGAGGGTTTGGAGCCAGCCTGGCTGCAGCTCGAAGTCAGCTCTTCTGCTTGCCCACGTGGGAGCTGTGGCAAGTCACTTACGCTCTCAGGACTTCAGGTCCCCCACCCCAAAGAAAGGGGCTGTTGGAAAGACCCACGATGGCCTGGACAGAGTCTCTGGCATGGTGCCTGGCACACAAAGGCTCACCATTGGGGCCAGGTATGCTGCTCCCTTGGGTGAGGAATGAAAATCTGGCCACGAAAGGGCAAGAGTCTTTTCATTTTGTGCCACCCAAAACCAAACTTCTCTACATGTTTTGTGTTGGGAAAATCTATTTTACTAAACATATATTTTATTTTATTTTATTTTATTTCATCTCTCCTGTGCTCCATCATTTTTATTTTAAAAAAGAGGAAGCCGTGGCACAGAGAGGTCTAAGGTCACACAAGTGGACGGCAGAGGTGGAGACTTCAAACGCAAAGCGTGCCCTGGAGAAGCTGCCTGCGTTTGCCGGACGGTGACCGTCTCCCAGCAGGGATCGCTGATGACTGTGGAGAGAGAGAGGAGGCGAAGGGGGCTATAATTTCTTGAGCAGTTAGCATGTGCAAAGGCTCCCCATATGTGTCCTCAGGATAGCCCTCCTAGCCCCCCTATGTGGCTAAAGGTGGGAGCAGAGCTCAGGAGCCTGAGTACCTGGTTTCACACCCCAGCTCTCCTTCTCTCCAGCTGCATGGCCTAGGGTGATTGCACACCTTGCCATGCATCAGTTTCCTGACCTAATCTTCAGACCCACCTCCTGGGCTTGTTGCAAGGATTAAATGAGATGATCCACGTAAAGAGCCTGAACAGCCCCTGGCGTGGAGTGAGAGAGTGGATGCTCCATAAACGTCAGCTAGTATAGCCTCTGCTTTACGGGCTACTTGCCTAAGGTCACCCCTGCTCATTATTAAATTGATAAGCAATAAAGCTCGCAAATGATGTCTGAGCACCTGTTGTAGACCAGGTGGGAAATAGGTAGGAAATTCAAAGAAGACGCTTTCTGAAGGAACTCATGAGAGTGGAAGAAACAAGTTCAGAAAGTAATCACAAGAAGCATCCCTCACATGACATGTCCATGTCTACTGATGTGTCAGGGAATAGTGAGCTTGTTTTACAGAAGAGGAAACTGAAGCTTGGAAATCTGAGAAGACTTGGCCAAGGACAAATAGATTTGGAGAGAGAGTCAGGTTCAAATTTTGGAGTCTTCTGACATTTTAGGATTTGCCACGTGTCAACTGGGTACACATTTGCCTTGCTAAACCTGTGTGTATAACTACATGGAAAACACTTGAAAATTGGTTTGAGAAAAGCTAAACAAATGTGTAAGAACCCTACTTTTCTCTTAGGCATGCTCAGTGATGAAACTGAAGATACAAGCTCTTCCATCTTTCTGCCCTGCCATCCTCAGAGTGTTGGCTTATGGCTGTACATTCACAAGATAACTGCTGCAGCTCCAGACATCACCTCCATATTCAATACATGAAGAATGGAGAAAAGCCAGCTAGCCATATCTGACCCTTTAATCAGCAAAGCAAAGGTCTCCCAAAAGCTCCCTGGCTACTTCCCCTTATGTCTCATTGGCCCAGACTAGGTCACATGGTCTGATGGATTAAGGATGGCCACACAGTCTTTGGCACTTCTCCCATCTAGAGGGGATCCGATCTACTGATCTGGATTTAGTGACTTTGTTACCAACAGAATGTGGGAAAGTGACATTCTGGGATTTCAAGCCTAGGTCCTAAAATGCCTTGCATCTGCCAACTGGTTTGCTTGGAGCCCTTAGACTCCTGAGCTGCCATAGAAGAGTCCAAAAACCGTGCTGGAGACACCATATGGATTCTCCCTAAGACATCTGGAAAAGGAGAAGAGCTCAGTGGGACCCAGCCTTCCAGCTGTCCCCATCAAGGCATCAGGCACACGAGGGCAGCCACCTGGCATGCTCCACTGAACACCAGCCAAGAGACTCAGTCAGCTCCGTGTGGAACACAAGAATCACCTGGCCAAGCCCTGATGAATTCCTTACCCACAAAACCGTGAGATGAAAATACAATGGCTATTAGTTTGCACCTGCTATGTTTGGAGATTGTTATAAGTCAATTGATAACCGAAACACATGGCTACCCACAGCTGCAAAGGAGACTGGGAAATTGGAAATCTGGGGAAACGAAACAGGATTGTCATATCTGGTTTAGAATTGTCTCAATTTATCGCTTGAGACTGGCCACTTGCCATTCCAACATAACCAAATTCTGTGTGTGCCCCTCAGAACCCTGCAATGCTCAATGACAATTAAGATGACACACACCTCTAAGGGCTGGTATGGAAATATGCTTGAGGCAAAATGATGAATGAAAAAGGCAACATATAATAATCCATAAAATGTAATCCATTTATGAAAAACAAATAAAATAACCCCCTCCCACCCCTCCTTCCACACAGACAAACACAAAACAATGCTATGCATTTCTACTAAGGAATTTTAGAAAAAGGTCAGGAAAACAAGTTTTGGAGAGCTGATTTCCTCAATTACTTCTGAGGAGGAAAATGTGGTGGAAGGATAAAGAAGCACTTTAGCTTTATCTGCAATATTTGACTCTTAAAATTGAGACTATATTCACTGTGTTTCTTGTGGACTAAAAATGTAATAAAATTTATGAAAAAAAAGGTGAAGCAGCCTGCTCTGAGGTGAGCTTTGCCTCCGTCTACACACATAAAAGCAGCTGGCATAGTTTTTCTAATTCCTTTTCACCCCTCACCCCATTACCTCTCTTACATGAAAGAAAGGGTAGTGAAATCAATTAGACAGTTTGAAGAGCAGAGAGAAGGGTTGTGGCAAGTGAAAGTGGGAGGTGAGGAAGAGCGAGCGTTTGATCAAAGGATATCACTTCATCATCATCAAATATTCTACACACATGTTCGCTATCATTTTCCTGGCAGCCATGCTGAACATGGACCCATTTTCCAGATGATCTAGTTCCTCCAGCCCCCTCCCCCATCGCCTCCTCCATTCTGCTTCCCTACAGCACTTTCTGGAGAGTGGAGCTGACCCCGACTCGCCCTCCCTGCGGGGTGCAGCCCGGGCTGGGTGGCTGGGCACCCCAGCACCCCCCACCCTGAGCGTCTTCGGACCCTGGTGCGCTGTTGCAAGCTCAGAGTTCCTGAGCACCTCTCTCTGCTGACCAGGGGGGAAGCAGACGCCCGTGGGCAGGGCCCGCCTCATTGGCTGCAGGGTGGTGTCCCACCAGGGGGCTGTCAGACAGGGCAGAGCTTCTGAGGGTACGTGGGCCACAGTCCAAGGACTGGGGAATCAAAAAGGCCATCTTTTCAAAGGCGGTTTAAAACCAGAAAGGAACTAGGGAAACCCAGGACACATCATTCATAGCCTCCTTTGCACAGGAAGTGGCTGAGATTCTATTAGGAATTAAAAAAAAAAAAAAAAAAAAAAAATGACAGAGGGGCTTGGTGGGTATAAGAGAGAGCAAGGAGATGTTTTGTTGACGTTACTGTTTGTTTCATATTACTTAGCTGTTTAGTGAACAATACGGATGCAGGTTGTGATGGTTAGGCTGATGTGTCAGCTCAGCCAGGTAACCATGTCCAGGTGTTAGGTCCAGCAAGCACTGGGCTAATTGTAATACAAGAGCATTTATAGACTTCAATCACCAGTGAGTTTACTGCGTGGATGGCTGATTACATCTGCATCAATCAGGGAGATTGCATCAGCAATGGGTGATGCTTTTATCCAATCAGTTGAATACCTTAAAAGAAGAAGTGATTTCAACATTCAGAGAGAATTTCCCAGCTCGTCTTTGGACAGCCAACTTCTCCCAGAAACTCATCAAGGACCTTCACTGGACTTTCATCGGAGGCCCTGGTTTGCAGCCTGCCTGCGGAACCTGGACTTGTGCATCCCCACGGTTGCGTGAGAGACTCATAAAATCTCATATTATTGACAGGTATCTCCTGTTGATTCTGTTTCCCTAGAGAACCCTGACTAACACACATGTGGTAGAAGAAATGTAAGTCACGTGAAAGGATATCTAACAGAATTAAGACTTTTTCCATTGCAGAAGTAAATGCTATTACCAGTTTCTTGTGCCTCCTTACACACACACACACACACACACACATCTGTTTTTCCACACATCTGGAAGTAGACTATACATACAGCACTTCATTTGTTTTTTAATTGGCAATATGTAAAGAAAATATGGAAAACTAGGTTTCCCACCTTCAAGCCTTCTCAAGAGCTAGCCAAAACTGGTCCTAAGAAGTATAATCTGACATTGCTTGAAACGCAATTTAAAGGCAATTTGATAAGAAGACATGTAACTGACCACGGAGGCATCCAGGGGTGTGGGCACAGCACATGGCAGAAAGACCCTCAGCAAACAATTATACACACAAGCCCTGACTGTTACAGAGGTAGAATTAAAATGATGGAAGAGGGAGGAACTGATTCTGAACCGAAGCATCTGAAAGGGTGGGCCATGAGGTATCTTCCTCGCAGACCAGAAGCACACACACACATACATTCATTAGCTGCCTAAAATCTTTCAGATTTTAGAAAGATATCACATATAATACTTCAGCGCAATCCGAGTCAACCGCTTCCAATCAAACATATTAATATTTCTGTAGAAAATGTATTAGTATTCACTATTTTTTGGTTATCAAAGTATTTTAGATTTCAGAACTCCTAGTGAGGGATTGTGGATCTTCATAAAAGACCTACTTTGAAAAGAAAAAAGTAAGTAAATCCAGTAAGAAGGAGTAGGATTCAAGAAGTAATCGTGAGCAACAAAATCAGTAAGTATCTTGCTAAATCTAAATGAATATTGTTTGTATACAATAAAAAAACATATTTGGGGGGATTTTTAATCACATTGATGCACTAAAACACTTGACAAAAATTAGATGGAAATTGAGAGGTAGTAAATGAGACCTAAAATATTCTAAAATCAATATATTGTTCTGGAGGATGATAGATATTTTTAACTTTAGATGTCAAGCCATCAAGTTGAAAAATGTAAGGTTAACCACTAAAACTATAAAAGAATACAATAGGTAACTTCCAAACAAGTAAAAAGGGGAAAGAAACGAATGAAGAGTTCATCTAATGTTATGAAGCAGGAAAAGGGGAAAGAGAGAAGCAGTGGGGAAAAAAAAGTCATAGAAAACACAATCAGCTGATGAAAGTAAGTCCAAATATATGCAGTAAATGTAAATGGATCAAACTCACCTGTTAAAAGACTGAGATTTTTCAGATGGAATTTTTAAAATGTTTCAAGAGATATCTAAATGGTGACACAGAAGTATTAGAAGTAAGGATATGCAAGGCAAAAAAATACTAACCCAAAGAAATCTGGTGTCACAATATTAACATCAGATAAAGTAAACTTGAGGGTGTTGTTTAAGTGTGCTTTAGTTGATACAAAAAGCTCAACTGATGGTGTGAGAAAATCTGAATTTATAAAGTAGATGAATGCTAATATGTCAGTCCCAGACTTCACATTACAAAGGAAATTGTCTGTTAATGTGTCTGTATGGACCACTAGACTCTAAGCTCCTGGGAGGAAACAAGCTGTGTCTTATTAACAGTCACTCAATTCCCAGCACTTAGCCCAGCTGACTTAGAGAGTTCTTAATAAATGTTTATTGAATAAACCAGCGTTTCTAGAGTCTGGCTGCACATCAGAATCTTCTGGGAGTTTTAAAAAATACTGAAGCCCAAACCCCACCCCAGACCAATTAAAAGAAACTCTCTAGGGATGGGGCCTCTCTATGGTATTTTTTAAAAAAAACTCTCCAGGTGATTTTGATGTGCAGCCAGGGCTGAGGACCGCTGGAATAAATAAATGACTCAGTGACTGAAAGTATGAGTGTCTTTTTGATTTACAAAAGAACTCATTGCAGGATTCCTTTTAAAAAGCATTTCCCATGGTACATTTTCAATGTAATTCAATTTTAAGAAATTTGATTTACACCCAATATTGCTAGGACAATCTATTTCGTAAAGCAAGGAACATCTGTATTATCTATCATTTTTTTTTAATGGATTTGGGAATATTCTGTTTCTCCATTTAGAACTGAGCTTGAGGCTTGAGCAAAACTGTATCATTTCCTGTACTCTGAAAAATGCTTTCTCCCGCTCTGGCATTTAGAAACCATTTCCCAGCAATATTAAGCATGTGATTACTTAACGAGACACTTAAAGCAGTTTGGAGGAGTATAAAAACATCATTGTCTGGGCTTCCTGCTCCTGATATTATGTGAGTGATGGACCAAGAATTTAACTCAGTCCAGCCAATGTGTATGAGGACCCTTCTGTATGAGGTGCTGGGGGGTGGGGGGGAGATAAAAGTCAGCCCGTGCTGGCAGCAGTAAGGGAGGGCAGGCAGAGATGTGCTTTCCGGAAGTAGCATCACTGCAGGCCTGGGAAGCAAGAGAACATCCTGATTAATTCTCAGGTAGGCAGGAGGGAGGAAACACCTCACAGAGGAGAAAGCACCAGAGCTCCTTTTTAAAAGATGTAGAGTATTTCCACTGTGGCAAAGGTGAGGGAAGCATGTTCTAGGAGAGGGGACAGGGTGAGAGGTTTGGGGAACTGCAACTGACAGGGACATGCTTCTGGAATATTCCCTCGTGCCTTTCTTCCAGTTCGTGAAACTCTTTGTACCCACCTTGCTCCCAGGACCTGACACATCCTGAGACCCGTACGTTTACTGCTCCTTCCTTGATCCCTCTGCTTTCAGGACTGTGAAGGTTGAAAGAGGGCCCATTTTTATTCTCATTTCTTTCCTTTTCTCTACTTCCCTTCTTTTCTGCCTCTAGACAGTTAGGGTTTCTTCTTCTTTCCCCCCCAAATTCTGACTCTTTTTTACCCATTTCCCCTTATCCCCTACTCACCTGCACACCCTCCTCCACCCACCCTGGATAGTTTGGGCAATTCCATGCCAGGGGCTTCTCAGGGGGGTGCCACCCCTCTCCCCCATGAGCCCCTCTCGGCTCCGCAGCTCAGTGGTAAGAACACACCTGCCGTCGTTTCCCTCGACTGGGGCTGAGAACGTCTATTCTCACAGGCCTCAGAGTCTTTACTCACCCAACAGCTCTCGGCTGTCTGCTCCAGGTGCAGCCTTGTGTGCAGGGATCTGCTGCCCCCACCTCTGGGAAAAGCCCCCCTCGGCCCCCAAATCCTCGATTTCCCCCTGTCAATAGCAGCATCTTAGGGGTAACCCGGGAGCCTCCCTGCAACCTCTTGTCCTCTCCTTTTCTCTCAGAAGTAATCCGAGCAAAGATCAGTCTTAACTTGTCGGACTCTGTCCTTCACCACGACGAGGGCTCCCCCTTCTTCTCTCTCCTGGGACATTCTTGAGTGTCTGCAGCTGAGGCCCCGTTTCTTCTCTGCCTCCCTGTTCCTCTTCCCCTCTTACTTTGGCTTGCTCCCCACCTCTTCCCTTGTTCCTCTGCCTGTTATTTACACAAGGCCCCCTTCCTTGTTCCTCATCCTTGGAGATTCCCTGTCGAGGCTCAGAAGGGCCAGTGCCCCTTCTAGAACGCGGCAGGTGCACCTCTCTGCTCTTTTCTAGCCATCTCGCGCAGGGCATCGCCCCGTTGGGGAAAGCGCCTGGGCGCTGGGCCACAGGGGCCTGCGTGTGGGTCCCGCCTGGCCAGTTTGTCAGGGTACAGTTTAGTGACGGAGCCTGGCTCTGCACCAGACAGACGTGGCTTTGGAGTTTCACCGCCACATCGTGGGATACTGCACAAATCCTTATTCTATCCAAGGACTGACTGCCTGATGGGCACAGGGGACAGGACAGTGTCTACCTCATGGTGGTCAGCAGGAAACAGGTAGCATATTTGGAATAGGTTAATTCTAGGATTATTAAGGAGAAGTATATTTACAAAGACTATTTATAAAGATGTAGGTTGCAGCCAGCTGTAACTACCCCAGACCCTAAAAAATGGAGGGGTGGGGGGCAGTTATTGAAATCCAGGAGGACAGTAAATACCCTGGTCTCTCCCTCCTCCAGCCCTCCTGCCTCCTGCTGCTGCCTCCTACTGGCCCAACCCCACAGGAAGCCAGAGACCAGGGGGCTGTGCTGATGGGGTCCCTGGAGGCCGGCCAGCCCAGCGGGGTGGGGGCAAATGGGTGATAATCAGCAGAGTTTTGTAAATCAAATAACAAATTGTGTACGGCAAGCAGAGCACAGAACCTGGCACATACTCAAGAAATGCCAGCAGCATTTCTTCTCCTTCTCTTCCTCTTTCTCCGTGTTATAATTTAGACAAGGAGAAGCCTACCAGAAACAACTTCCTCTCGGACAACCACCCCAGGCCCAGCGGATTAGAGCCGTATGGACGCCTCACCCCAGAAGCAGCCTTCCTTCTAGACCAGCCCCAGACTTGGCTGACGACGGGGATGGCCATGGCCTGTGAGCCACCCCAGGGCTCTCTCTCTTAGAGGATTTGCATGGGAGCCGTTCAGAGGCGTCCATTAGTGGGGAGGTCCTGGAACTGGAGGAAGAGACAAGGGAAGGCTGAGACACCACAGCAGGGCACGGGAGAGCCCGGAAGAGCAGATGTCCAATTCCGCAAGGCTGGACACGCTCTTGAGACACAGAGCCGCTGCTTTATCCTGAGGCCTGTGGGACAGTTCTGAGCTCTTCCCTGCCCCTTCACTCCCCCACTTCCTCTAAAAGAGCCCGCCTCTGAGCTGAGCTTGTCTCTGTCTGCTGCGACCTCAAAGTCCTCCAAACGAATTCGACAGGAATTCCTAAATTCTTCACAAACACGTTGTCAATGTCAACAGGCTTGGCGGGGAAGCAGAAGGCACAGCCACAACCCCTAGGCTGCTCCTGGGAAGAGTGATGGAGGTTTACGATGGAGAACATGCCCTGTTCTCTAGCTTGTCAAAGCAAGATGGGATAAAGATGAGGGCCTTTAAATATTTAAGGACCTCTCTTGATTATGCAGTTACTAAGTTTGTTATTTTTCTAATCAAGGGGACCTACTAATATGTTAAAGGAATTTATTTGAAATAAATATTGAACAAATATTTATGCTACAGTGAACCACAGGGGAGTAATAGAGCTCAGTAACTAGCTCGCCTCTTTTCCAACTCAAACATACTCATTCTCCTCACCAGGCAAGAATCCATGCCTTTTAATAATTAATCGCCACTGTTTCCATCTCTCTGGGCACTTGATGTATGTTTTCTTCTTTCCTTTTCTGAATGGAAAGCTGGAACAATGAGGTCCAACCTGTTCTCTTTTCAGATGAGAAATTTGAGTCTCCTAAGTCAGTCCACCAAGATATCAGGAAATTACAGGCAGCCCAGAGACCAGAACCCAGGGCTCGTGGCTCCTGATCCAGTGCTCCTGTCAATATCTTCACCATCCTCTTAACCTCCGAGCAGAACACCCTCGGCTGTGTGGGCCAGAATGGGCTGCAAGGCCACCTCCTCCAGGAAGCCCCTCCTGATGGCCTCAGCTGGATATGACCCCTCCCAATTCAGGCTTGCACAGTCCTCTTCCATAACTACCTACAGCCCTCGATGTTTTCTTCCTTTTGACGCAGTCAAATGTCTTCAGACATAAGTAAAGCAGGAGCACGAGTCCTGGCACAGAGTAAGTGCTTCATGGGAGGGGGCTGTTATTGTGAGCAATTGGAAATCATTCGCTCTAAGTCCTAAGCTGTCGGTCTCTTCTATGCAAAAACAAACACTACAACTTCTACTAACATTTGTATTTTTTTTTTTTTCTATTTTTCTTTTGAAGCTTAGTAATGATTAAATCTACAGCCTCTTTTTTCCATCCTTCTTTAAGTTATCCAACTTCTAGTTCAAATTTGGAGTCTTTGTTTAACTCCAGAAAACCAAGAAATACCTATTTATAGGGTCTCAACTTTGTTCCTGGGGCCTCGGCCTCCAGGGTAGGGCCAGAATTAATGTGAGTTGTGTGAGACACAAAATTTACAGAGACTCCAAAGAATTCAGTAAGCAAGAGAAATAATATTTTAATGCATTATTTAAAAAAATCAAACAAATGGAAAAAATCCATGATAAACAAAATAGCAAAACTTTAAGGCAGGATCAGGAAGTTGAAGCTAATTTAAACATCTTTAAGATCATCACTTGGTCAAGAAAAATTGTCAGACACAGCAATTCTCTTCATTGAAAACCAGATGAGCAAAGAGGTAGATTTTTTTTTTTTTTTTTTTTTAAGATTTTATTTATTTATTCATTTATCCCCCCCTTGCTGCTCGTGCTCGCTGGGTCAGCTAACCGCGCCGTGTGGGCGGGCTTGCCTTCACCAGGAGGCCCCGGGAACCGAACCCGGGGCCTCCCATATGGTAAATGGGAGCCCCACTGATTGAGCCACAGCCGCTTCCCAAAGAGGTAGATTTTGAAAATATTATTGATGAATTTGATTTCATCAAGCAAGGAAAGTAACATTAGAGTAAATAGTGCTTTGGTATAAATAAAACATTTAAGCTTAAAATATTGTTGTACACCTACTTTTCAATTTTTCTATGTTTTTCAACTGCTTTAAAAATTAACAATTATGATGTATGGGACTCCTGTATGATGTTACACATGTTTATTTTGTACATTCATAGCTTTTACTATACACTTAATGTTTATGTATGTTCATGTATGAATGACATACTTCAATAAAAAATATATTTTAAAAAATTAACAATTAAAAAACATAAAAATGTGTTCCTAAAGCACACATCTTTCTGCCTTGGGCTCCAACATGATGTGACATAGCACTGATGAATTCATCAGTGAATTTCAAGACTATGTAGAGGCTGAGGGTTTTATTCCCCACCCAGTTTTTAACTGTGATGAGACCAGAGTTTTCTGGGGAAAAAAATGCCGAGTAGAACCTACATCACAAAAGAGGAGAAGGCATTACCAGGCCAGAATTTGTGGCCAGAAGCTGTGACTCAGAGAGACTTCGAAGGGTCTGAGGCCGACCCCGAGCCTGCAGGTACAGGGCGTGCAGTTGTGTAGGATGTTGTGTCTTTGGGCCAGTCCATGGGTCTGCAGGTCGACGCTGCTGAGGCTGAGGAGTTAGTGGAGGAACTTCATGAAGAGCTCAGCACTGAGGAGCTGCAGGAACTACAGAAGGAGCAGCAAGAGGGGCTTGAGGAGATTTCCTCAGGTGAGGAGGAGATAAGGGAGGATGTCCCCAGTTCCTTGATCAAAGAAATGTGTGCAAAATGGACAGAAGTTCAAAACTTTGTGGAGAATTATAATACCATCCGGACAAAGCTCTGACAAGCAGAAACGTGGATTTATTGATGACCAAACAATTTCACACTTTCGAGGAATTCTGAAAAGAAGACAGAAGCAGTCCTCATTGGATAAGTTTTTAGTGAAGGTGACAAAGAGTGTCTCAGAGCCTGTAGTGCAAGTTGAAAAAAAGCCAGAAAAGAGAAAGGACACCTGAAGTGCAATTTCCAGCTGTTCTGTTGGAGGAGGCCTCTCCTTCCAAGCAACACGCCATGTCGCCTCTCCTCCTCACCACTCTCCTCCCCCCATCCCATCAGGCCATGGACTCTCCTCAGTACAGGTAAAGTGAAGTTTTTATTTTATATAATCTAAATATTTATTAATTTTTAGGTTTATTTCTCATGTAAAGTAAAGATATACAACCCTATATTTTTACATATTGCCTTAAAAATGTGCATTGTCTTTGGTTTAGGAACACATTAAATTTATTTACATTATTCCGTATGGTTTGGTACTCGTTGTTTTTGATACTCATTGCACTTCCTGGAACCAATTAACAATGAGTCCCGAGGTACCACTATATATATATATATATATATATTTTTTTTTTTTTTTTTTTTTTTTCCTGTTGATTCCTAAGTTTTTTGATGCCCCTTATTTTTTGTGTATATGGTAAATACCTCACACACTTCACCTTAATCCTGGCCCTGCCCTGGAACCTTGGGAATAGCTCTGCCTTCTGTGGGGTATGGACAGGCTTAACACGTTGCCTTCCATTCAGAGGTAGAACGAGATGGCAAAAGACCCCAGCATTGTGCCTCTCCCCTCATCCAGGATGAGCCACATAATTTTCAGGGCCAATTGCAAATTGAAAATGCAGGCTCTTTGTTGAAAAATTATTAAGGCTTTCAAAATGGCAGTAGCAGAGCTTTAAAACAAGTGCGAGGTCCTTCTGAGGATGGGGCCCTAGGCTGTCACCCACTAAGTGACTCTGCTCTCATCACTGCCTAAAGCAGTCCCGGACCTGGCCTCCTCAGACCTTCTCTTCCTTCTCAGTTGGGTGGACTTTTCTCTCCTCCTCAGGCCCATCACTCCCACTGCTCAGTGCTGCATGCAGTGCCCACATCTACCTCCATCTTCCCACCCTCCTACAAAATATCCAGCCCAAAGTCTCCTCCACGTGGAGCCAGCTCGGAAGCTGCAGCTGTTTGCTGTGTTTTCCCCAAGATTAGAGTATGTGTGTGGGCCTCCCTCTCCAGACAAAAAGCCTCTCCAAGGTGAGACCATTTGCTTATATGATCATTCACTCATTCGAGTACCTATGTACCGGCCCTGGGCTAGGCCTTCTGGATCAAGGAAATTATAGCCTCCAAGTTCTGTCTCTGAGGCCTGGCAGGGCCCAGGGAAGCATGAAGATGGTTACGATGCAGCTTCTCCTCAGCACTGGCAGCGTGGAGCAGTGGGTGGACACGTGTCTGGAGTGGGCGTAGCACTGCCCTCCTCCCTCCTCTTCATTCCAGCTGCGTGACCTGTGTGACCACGACCTTGCAGGGGAAGGCGGCCTGGGATTCTCTTCTCTTCAACCAGGAAGTGGTGCCAAGGCACTGTCCACTAAGCCAGGTACCCAGCTCCCTGCCCACCAGCCCTCAGACCACACCCAAGTCAGGGGTCACCTTTCAGGGCCTCAGTTTCCTTCCTTGTGAAGTAGAAAGAGATCTTTCCTTCACTCCTCCTGGGCTTCTACAAAGCAGGTCAACAAAGGGCTTTATGAAGTTCACATATATGTGAGGGAGAGAACCTGTGAATCGATTGTACCAATTATGGAGCCACTTTTATGCAGCTGCCTGGCTATTTACTAGTCATTCAGCAAACTTTTGCTGAGCAATTACTAAGCCCAAAGCCACGTGGCTATTTGGGGACAAACAGGGATTTGAACAAATCTTTGCCCAGTTCCTTGGTTATATCTTGAGGCCTCTGTGGGACCTGTCCCACCACCACTGCCAATGTGACCCCAGGAGGATGTATCAGTCAGGGTTCTCCAGAGAAACAGAACCAACAGGATCTATATATGGCTCCTATTTTTAAAAAATAAAAAAATTATTTAGATGAGAAGATGGCAGAGTAGGAAGTTCCAAGAATCAGTCCCGGGAAGCGGCTGTGGCTCAATCAGTAGGCCTCCCATTTACCATATGGGAGGCCCCGGGTTCGGTTCCCGGGGCCTCCTGGTGAAGGCAAGCCCGCCCGCACGGCATGGTTAGCTGACCCAGCGAGCACAAACAGCAACGGGGGGATAAATGAATAAATAAATAAAATCTTAAAAAAAAAAAAAGAATCAGTCCCTTCACCAGAACAACAGAACTCTCTGGATCACCTATGTGAAAATCCTGGAGTCCAGTAGAACACGGTGCAGCACCCAGGGAGAGGCAGGAGGAAGAGGCTGGCAAATCACAGTAAATACCAGGGAATTGTACTTTCCAGGCAGTGACTTTCATCCTTCATCCCCCAGACGCGTGGCAGGCAGCAGTGAGTTACTCAGACTCCTTCCCCGGGGCAGCTTGCTCGTACCAGGCTGGGAGATGAAGATCTGGTTCACCAAGAGCCAGGGTTGTGTGATCCAATAGCTATCACTGCTTCTGATTGGCTACTTCAGATTCCTGGGGTGCCCAGCTCTGAGGGTGGATGTTGTTCAAACCCCACCCAGGCAAAGGTGGCAGAGGAGTCTTGCTAGCCCTTCCTTCAATCTACAGAAAACAGTTAAAGGGCTGCAATTACTCGGCAAGTGCCGAATCAAGAAAACACAGCTTCAAAGAGCCATAGGAGAAGCTCTTGGCACCCTTGCTGGCCCCACCCTCACCCCTTCCCCAGGAAGTGGGTTGCTGCTCCCTTTGTGAGTCCCCAGCCTCCTTCCAGCTGGAAAAGACTGACATGGGAAACTCCTCTCTGGAGCGCCTCTAGGCAAAAGCAATTTTAAGTCCTGCAGTGGAACATGTGGGACAGGGAGAAAGTCTGCTTCCTGGGGGGTAAAGGGGGCATTCAAAGTCCTATAAACAGGGCACAGACGTGGCTCAAATGGTTGGGCGTCCGTCTCCCATATGGAGGGACCAGGGTTCGATCCCCGGGACCTCCCAGTAAAAAAAAAAAAAAAAGTCCTATAAACAGAAGAACTCCTAAGGCCACTAGCAAGCACAATCCCAAGACAAGACACGGGCCCAGAAAAGACAGGCAGGACCCTGTACTTTGCATTTACCCTTGGGCTGACCTTATTGATAGGAGGCAGACTTTTGAAGAAGACACTATTTAACACAAAACCAGTTTCCAAAGACTGAAAGGTGGCTTTTTTCATTGATTTGTTTGGTTTTTCAATCTCCTGACCCTCAAGAAAATCTCTAAAATTTCACTAACTGGGTACAAACTCAAGAAACAGCTCAGGAACTAAATCCCAGAGTTAATATTTTAAAATAGTAGAATGTACAATGTGCAACAAACAGAAGCAGGAAATGATGACCCATCCAAAGGGAGAGGATAAAACTCCAGAAAAAAACAATGGAGAAGACAAGACCATGGGCATATCAGTCAAGGACTTTTAAAATATGATCTTCAATATGCGCAAGGAGAAGGAAAATGCAGAGAAAGAACAAAATATATCAGGTAAAACAATGAATAAGCAATATGAGACTTTCAATAAGGCAACAGAAAATTTTAAAAAGGAACTGAACAGAACTACTAGAATTAAAGACCACCATAACTGAAACAAAAAATGCCCAGGAGGATTTTAACAGCAGATTGGAGCTGGTCAAAGAAAGAATCAGTGAACTTGAAGACAAGACAATTGCAATGAGTCAGACTGAGGACCAGAAAGAAAAAAGGTATTAGAAAAAGCGAAAAGAGCTTGAGACCTATGGGACACCATTAAGTGCACCAATATGTGGATTTGGGGAGCCCCCGAGGAAGAAGAAGGAGAGAAAGGAGCAGAAGGAATATTTAAAGAAATAATGACAGAACACTTCCCAAACTTGGCAAAAGATGTGAATATGCACATTCGAGAAGCCCATTGGACACCAAACAGGATAAACTTGAAGGGGAATATGCCCAAACACATGGTGGTTAAAGTCAAATGCAAAGGACAAGAGAGAGTACTGAAAGCTGCAAGAGAAAAACAACGTGTTGTGTACCTGAAAGTCCCAATAAGATTAAGTTGCAATTTCTCATCAGAAACCATGGAGGCAAGAAGGCAGTGGGTTGAAATATTTAAAGTACTGAGAAAAAAACAACTGCCAACCAAGAATTTTATATCCAGTGAGACATTCTTTCAAAAATGAGGGAAGGATTAAGACCTTCTGAGATAAAGAAAACCTGAGGGGGGTTATTACCACAAGACCTGCCCTACAAGCCGTGCTAAAGGGAGTCCTTCAGACTGAAAGGAAAGGATGCCAGAGAATAAATAATAAAGAAATAAAGGCCCCTGGTAAAGGCAGCCATTTAAATAATTATAAATGCCAGTACTATTGTATTTTTTTTTTTTTTTTTTGGTATGTAACTCCACTTCTTACAGATGCTAAAATGAAAATGCATAAAAGTAATGATAAATCTGTGGTTTTGAATATACAGAATACAAAGATATAATTTGTAATAAGTGCCAAAAAAGGTGGGTGGCGGAGGGGTACAGGAACAGTATATATGTATGCTATTGAAATTAAGTTGGTATCAAATAAAAATTGATTGTTTTATATTTAGGGTGTTAAATTTTAAAACCTTGGCAATCACAAAGAAAATGTATGAAAAATAGATCCAGGAAAAAAATGAGAAGGGTCATAATATGGTACAATACAAAAAAATCTAATAAATATGAAAGCAGGCATTAATGGAAGAAGTAAAGGTCAAAAAAGGTATAAAACTTGCAAAAACTAAATAACAAAATGGCAGAAGAAAGTCCTGAATTATATTTATTTTTTTTTTTTTTTTTTTTTTTTTTAATGAAGAATGTTTTATTATGAAGGCTATGAAATAAAGCAAGTGAATTAAAACTGTCTAGTGCAGTTTAGAAATCAAAGGACCTTTGATATCTGAAACTTAAATCCAAAATCATTGAACACCTCGGAGGCCCCACTTTTTGTGGGCACACACTAAGTTACATAAGAAGAGTGTTCTTACCCAAGAAAACTATATTGCAATAGTTCTCCAACATCACATCTCTGTATAAGTTCTTTTGAGTAGGATTCAAGAGCTGCCACTCCTCCAAGGTGAAATCCACAGTCACATCCTCAAATGATATCTGTGGCTTGATCATTTTCTGTTGCTCTTGGACACCTGCTCTGTTCTGTGACTTCTCTCTGTCCCGATGCTCTGTAGAAAGGTTCTGGTCAAAGGTCTGTGAACTGAGTATGCATTGGCAGCCCTGAGTCATCTTCTCTTTTAACTCATAGGAATTGTCTTGTTCCTGAGAGCCTTGGCACCTGAAATTTCCCCATTGCCCATGGATCAGGGCACTGACGTTCAACCAGATATGGAATCAAAGCCAAAGACTTCACGGGGCCAGAGGGTTGGACAGAGATGTTATTTCCTTCATAAGAATAAATCGCTCCTGAGCCGCGGTCCCGAGGACGCGGCCCGCCCGAGGACGCGCCCGCGCAGAGCCACACACCTGAGCCCCACTCGCTCCACAACTCATCAGTAGTTATTTTAAATGCAACTTGGTTAAACTCTCCAGTCAAAAAGCGGAGATTGTCAGAATGGATACAAAGAAGCATGACACAACTATGTGCTGTTTACAAAAGACTCACCTTAAATTCAAAGACATAAGCAAGTTGAATGTGAAAGGATGGGAATATAGTATACCATACAAGTAGTAACCAAAAGAGAGCTGGGGTAGCTATACTAATATCAGATAAAACAGACTTTATATAAAAAACTGTTACAAGGGACAAAGAAGGTCACTATGTACTGACAAATGGGTCAATTCAACAAGAAGACACAGCAATTATAAATATTATACAACTAACAACAAAGTCCCAAAATATATGAGGTAAATATTGACAGATTTGAAGGGAGAAATAGATAGTCTATCTTAATAGTGGGAGGCTCTAAAAACCATTTTCAATAATGGATAAATATCTAGACAGAAAAGCAATGAGGAAATAGAAGACTTCAAGATACTCTTAAACAATTAGACCTAAAAAAACCAGAACACTTCACCCAACAGCAGCAGAAGACACATTCTTCTCTAGTGCATATGGATTGTTCTCCAGGATATACCACACATTAGGTCACAAAACAAGTCTCAATAAATTCAGAAATATTGAAATCAGACAACCACAATGGATTGAAACTAGAAATCAATAACAGATGGAGAACTGAAAAAGTCACAAATATATGGAAATTAATTAATGTATTCTTAAACAACCAATGGGTCAAAGACTAAATCACAAGGGAAGTTAGGATATATCTTGAGCTATATCTTGATGAAAATCAAAACACAACATACCAAAACTTATGGGATGCAGCAAAAGCAGTGCTGAGAGGGAAATTTATAGCTCTAAATGCTTCCATGAAAATGGGAAAAAATACCTTAAATTAGATACTTAAGTTCAAAATTGGAGGACCTAAATAAAGGAAAACAAACTAAACCCAAAGTGAGTAGAAGAAAGGAAATAATGGTTAGAGTGGGAACAAATGAAATAAAGAATTTTAAAAAATAGAATCCAAGACCAAAAGTTGGTTCTTTGAAAAGATCAATAAAATTGACAAACCTGGGGAGGAGGTATAGCTCAGTGGTTGAACACCTGCTTTGCATGTACAAGGTTCCAGATTTAATCCCCAGTACCTCCTAAAAAAGCAAAACAACAACAACTAAAAAAACTTCTACAAACCTTTAGCTAGACTGACAGAGAAAAAAAAGAGAGAGGACACACAAATAATTAAAGTCAGAAATGTAAAAGGGGATGTTACTACTGATCTCACAGAAATAAAAAGGACTCAAAGAAGATACTCTGAATATCTCTACAGCAAGTTAGATAACCTAAAAGAAATGGACAATTTTCTCAGAACACATAAACTACCTACACTGACTCAGGAAGAAATAGAAGATCTCAACAAACCAATCACTGGTAAAGAGATTGAATCAGTAATCAAAACCCTCCCAACAAAGAAAAACCCAGGACCAGATGGCTTCACAGGGGAATTTTAGTAAGCATTCCAAGAATTAACATCAATCCTCCTCAAACTTTGCCCAGAAATTGAAGAGAAGGGGACACTCCCTAACTCTATGTAGCCAATGTGATTCTCATACCAAAAGCCAGATAAAGTTACCATAAGAAAAGAAAATTACAGACCAATGTCTCTTATGAATATGGATGCAAAATTCCTCAACAAAATATTAGTAAATTAATCCAATAGCACCTCAAAAGAATTATATATCATTACCAGGTGGGATTTATCCCAGGTATGCAAGGGCAATTCAACATAAGAAAATCAATTAATGAAAACACCTTACTAACAGAATGAAAGGAAAACACACACACACACGGTCATCTCAGTTGGTACAGAACAGCCATTTAACAAAATCCAGCACAGTTTCTTTATAAAAAACACTTAGAACAGTAGGAATTGAAGGAAACAACCTCAAGATGATAAAGGACATATAAGAAAATCCCACAGCTAACATTCTACTCAACTGTGAAAGACTGACAACTTTCCCTCTAAGATCAGGAACAAGACAAGAATGCCCATTGTCACCACTGTTATTCAACATTATACTAGAAGTCCTTTCTAGAGCAGTTAGGCAAGAAAAAGAAATAAAAGGCATCCACGTTGGAAAGAAAAAAGTAAAACTTTCCCTATTTGCAGATGATATGATTCTCATATACAGAAAACCCTGAAAAATCACAATCAAGTTTCTAGAGTTAATAAATGAATTCAGCAAAGTGGAAGAGTATAAGATCAATACCCCCAAATCAGTAGTGTTTCTGTACATTAGTAATGAACAATCAGGAGAAGAAATCAAGAAAAAAAAATTCTATTTGCAACAGCAATTAAAAGAATCAAGTATCTACAAATAAATCTAATGAAGGAGGTGAGAGACTTGTACCAGAAAACTTGAAACATTGCTAAAAGAAATCTAAGAAGACCTAAATAAGTGGCAGGACATTCCATGTTCATGGATTGGAAGACTAAGTATTGTTAAGATGTCAATTCTACCCAAAGCAATTTACAGATTCAACACAATCCCAAAAGCTTTCTTTGTAGAAATGGACAAGCCAATCATCAATTTTATATAGGAGGGTAAAGGGCCCTGAATGGCCAAAAACATCTTGAAAAAGAAGAATGAAGTTAGGGGACTCACATTTCCTGACTTTAAAGCTTATTACAAAGCTACAGTATCAAAACAGCATGGTATTTGGCACAAAGCAGACACACAGAAAAATGGAATCAAATTGAGAGTTCTGAAATCAGCCCTCACGTTTATGATACTTGACAAGGGTGCCAAGTCAATTCAGTTGGAGAAAAATAGCTTCTTCAAGAAATGGTGCTGGGGAACTGGATCTCTATATGTAAGGGAATGAAAGTGGACCCCTACCTCACACCATATACAAAAATCAACTCAAAATGGCCCAAAGACCTAAATACAAAAACCAGAATTATAAAACTCCCAGAAGAAAACATAGAGAAGCATCTTCTGGACCTTGTACTGGGCAATGGTTTCTTAGATTTTACACCAAAAGCACAAGCAGCAAGAGAAAAAAAAGATAAACAGGACACTTTGGGCATCAAAGGACATTATCATGAAAGTAAAACAACAACCTAAACAGTGGGAGAAAATATTTGGAAATCATATATCTGATAAGGGTTTAAAATTCAAAATGCAACTCAAAAACAAAAAGAAGCACAACCCAATTTAAAAATGGGCAAAATACTTGAATAGATATTTCTCCAAAGAACATATAAAAATGGCCAGAAAGCACATGAAAAGATGCTTAACATCAATAGCCATCAGGGAAATGTTGCTTGGTGAATGGCAATGAGATACCATTTCACACCCACTAGAATAGCTACCATTAAAAAAAAAAAAAAAAACAACTTACAAGTGTTGGAGAAGATGTGGAGAAATAGGAACACTCACTCATTGTTAGTGGAAATGTAAAATGGTACAGTTGCTAAGGAAGACAGTTTAGCAGTTTCTCAGAAAGTTAAATATAGAATTACCATATGACCTAGAACTCTCACTTGTAGATAAATATCCAAAAGATTTGAAAGCAGGGACTGAACAGATATTTGTACAAGGATGTTCAAAGAGGCATTATTCACAATTGTCAAAAGATGGAGCAACCCAAGTGTGTGTCAACAGATGAATGGATAAGAAAATGTGGTATATGCACACAATGGATATTATTCAGCCCTAAAAAGTAATGAAGTTCTGATACATGCAACAAAATGGATGAACCTTGAAGACATCATATTGAGTGAATACACAAAAGAACAAATATCGTATGATCTCACTGGTGTGAAATAGAATAAGGAAAGTCATAGAGTCAGAAACTAGAATATAGGTTACCAGGGGCTGGGGTGGGAGTAGGGGAATAGGGGAGGGGAGTTAAGGCTTAAATTGTACAGAGTTTTGGTAGTGGATGGTGGTGACAGTAATACAATATTGAATGTAATTAACAGCCCTGAATTATATATTTGAATGTGGTTAAATGTAGTATCTATGTTATTAGAATAAAAAATATATATCCATAGTACTGAACAATACAAATAGTGAACCTTAGAGTGAATTATGGACTGAATGTGTTTTTATCAATTGCAGCAAATGTAGGTAATATATGGGAACTCATGATTTTTCTGCACTCTTAAAATTTCTCGAACAAATAGATGAATAAAAATTATATATTTTAAGGAATTAGCTTGTGATTGTGGGGCTGGCAAGTCCAAAATCTGTCAGGCAGGCCAGCAGGCTGGAAGTTCAGACGTTGAAGTTGCAGTCTTGAGACAGAATTTCTTCTCCTTCTAGAAACTTCAGTTTCTGCTCTTAAGCCTTCAACTGATTGGATGAGACGCTCTCACTTTATGGAGGGTAATCTCCTTAATTTAAAGATGCTAATCCCAGCTACGAAATACCTTCACAGCAACATGTAGACTAGTGTTTGACCAAACAACGGGACACCGCTGCCTAGCCAAGTTGACACGGAATTGAGTATTTGAATGTGGTTAATTACATATCCTCGGCTGGCTCCTGTGTCCCCTTGGGCTCTCACAGCACAGCCAGTGGCGTCTGTCAGGAAGGGCCCCTGCAGCAGGCAGGCTGCCCTCCAGCCACAGCTCTGTTGACTGGGAGCCCTTGGCCTCCACATGCCTAGGCACAGGCTGCCATGAGGATGGGGACGGGGGGCACGCACGAAAGGGCCCGTTTGTCCTCAGCCCATGCGTCAGCAGGGCAGTGGCTGCCTTGCTACTTAGCGGTGCCCATTCCAGGCAAGTCCCTCTGAAGCGGGTCAGAGCTTCTGCCCACAAGCTTGGGGAGAGAAATCACAGTGCAATCGGCCTGAGAGTCTTTCCCAGTGGCTTGTCCCCAGGCTACAAGCCCTTCATGAGCCCTCACTGTGTTCCCAGCACTGAGCCTGCTGGGGGAGAGGCAGGACCAGCTAGAGGTCCCTGGGAAACAGGTTCTGTCCCTCTGTGTCAGCCACTGAAGAGCCAAAAACTGCTGAGAAACATCATCTCCACTCGAGGGATGTATGCAGTGTGCACTCCAGGAAGGCTTCCTGGAGGAGGAAGAGGTTGAGAGGAGATAGGTGTCCGCCACTTGCTCCAGCCTCACTTTTGGAGACTCCATTCACTTCCCCTTTGAACCAAACCCTATTCCCTTCATCTCTTCACTGGACATCTCTTCACTTTCTCCTTCAAGACTCAGCCCAGAGGCACCTCCTCCAGGGAGCCTCCCTGGACCCTCACAGGGTGGGTTTGGACCCTCACCTCTGTAGATATATGCTGCCACATCTACAATCAGAATATGAAAAATAATCATAGTTATTTATTTGGGGCTTATTTTGTGCTGAGAGCTCTTTGTGCATCTCATTTTATCCTCATCACACCTTGGCCATGGAGGAACTTTCACCGATACCCCTGTCCTACAGGTGAGGATTCCGGCAGCCTCATCCTTGTCCAGGCAGGCAAGCTCTGGAGGCAGGGACTCGCCTTTCTGGGCTTCACAGTCCAGTACTGAGCCCTGGCCTGGGAAGGTAGCACCTGCCCAGAGAAAGATCGCTGGCTAACCTGTCCTCTAATATTTTGCTCACCATCCCCTGAGCACTTACTGGGTACAGGCTGGAGCAGATGCCTGTGGACACTCATATTATATTCATCAATCCTCACCATGGCTGTTCTCCCCAAAGCACAGGCATGGTAACAGAGGTTAAGGGAGGCCAGTGCAGAGCAGCCAGCACCTGGCAGACCTTCCACACCTCTGCAGACCACTTTTCCTGTGGACAAACTACATCCCCACCCTCCTGAGGGATGCATGCTCTTTGGGCAGTGTGCACTCCAGGAAGGCTTCTTGGAGGAGGAGACGGGAGGTTCTTCAGTCCCCTTCTGGAGACTATGAGGCTTCAAAGAGGAAAATCCCCTTCCTAGGACCTTCCGGCATCATGTCTTTCTTCTCTCCCTGTCTGGGTTTGGTTCCTGCCTACCCAGCTCTCTTGGGCTCTGCCATCTATAAAGTGAGGGCAATAATAATATTAACCTCTATGGCTCGTTCCAAGGCAATGACGAAATAATGGATTCAAAATTGCCTTGTAAAGTCCCTAGCACCATGCAAACGTCAATTGCCACTACCTCCACTCCAGTGCCCTGCTTCCCTTCCTGAAGGAGCTCTCTCTACGGGGTGCCCTCTTGGCCCGGCTCTGTGGGAGCTGGCTTCGAGGTCAGCACCCATGGCTCTCACTGCTGATCTCTACTTCTGTTCACATGGGCCTGAGTTCAGACCACTCGATGGGCCGTCATTCTTGGCCCTTCCAACGGGACTTTTGCAAAGACAGTTGAGAGACAGTTCATTTTCTCAGCATCATACTATGCCGATTCCTTCCAGCCCCTGCGGGCTGAGTGCCTGTTCTGTGGCCAGCACGACCCCCCTCTCTACTCCAGTCCAAAAGCATCGCAAAGCTGGAACCATTTGCTCATACATTCGTTCATTCATTCATTCGTTCATTCATTCATTCATTCATTCCATAAGCACGTATTGAGCATCTACATGCCTGCACTGGGCTAGGCATTCTGGATAAAGAAAAGCACCAAGGTCCTCAAGGACTCATGAAGGCTTAGAAAAGCAAGAGCCCAGGTCGCGGTTAACATTTAAAAATATGAAAGACAGGAAGAGGAGGATCTTGGTGACTTGCAGGAGACACAGGAGGAGCGATTGGAAGAAATGCGAGGAAACAGCACCGAGAGTCAACGTAAAAGTTTGCTGCATCCGCGAGCCTATGGGTGTACTTATAATCACGAATCGTTTTATTAGTCTCTGCCAGATGCCTGGCAGACCCCTTAGTATAAAAAGCAATGATTTGTCTTTTGCCAAAGGACTTGGGAAATACCCATTCTGAAACCACGAACATCAGGATACCAAGCAGAGAGCAAAAAGCTCCAATGCAAACGCTCCTCGCTTTCTCAATAAAGAACATTATAGGAACAGAGGATTTTTTTTACATGCTCATAAAATGATTATACTTGTTCTGAGAATTTCCTGGTCTGAGCATGGCTGTTACAGACTTATTTCATAAGTTGATTTATTTTTTTAAAGGTATCTGCAGGGACCTGTGTTTTCATTCCAGTTGGTGGGTTTCTTTTTTGTTTTGTTTTGGGTTTTTTTTTCCTTTAACTTTTCTCGTATCACATCTGAAAAATCTCTTTCCAGCATGCCACATTTTTTTAAAGCGGCAAGGATTGTAAGAGGGTCCAGGCACTCCGAAACTCTGTTCCTGTTCTCAGCTGTTCACGTTTTCATTTGAGATTTGCCTTGCCTCGAATATTCATTGGCCATTTCTATCGTTGCATTTACCAAAATAAAATCCACTTTGGCTTGTTCCTCTCCAGGAAAGGGCTGGTGAGGAGTTTTCTGACAGTTGTATATTAAATGCAGGTGGCTCCGTGAATGCACTTTCTGTCTGACTCGGTACATTAACCATAACCCACGGTTTCTTCCAAAGGAACTGGAATGAATTAAATTGTTTAATAAAACCTTACTTACCTGGATAAACTCATTTCTATTTTGCATTTAGAGTCTCTAATGCATCTTTCCAGATTGTTATTTGTAAAATAAAAAGCTAGACGTGTTTACTTAGAAAGCCAAACATCGAACCTTAATCCTGGTTCCCATCCAAGTCCCCCATAACATCCTTTTTTCCCGCATTTCCTACCACGTTGGGAACCGTTGTGTGTTTCACTCAGCATGAGTTGACAACTCCCACCCCAGATCCAAGTTAAGGCTTGGGCACTGAATTCTCCCCTGCCTAACTTTCTTTCCATCACACCCCCGAAGGCTGTACTGTTTCAGACAGAGAGAAACCCATGTTGCCAAGCTGGAAAATGACCTTAAAGCCATGTCCATGCAAGAAGGCCTTGCCGGACTTCAGTTGCAGTCAGTTCTCTGTGCACCAAGGGTCTGTTTAAGAAGCAGCTTAAAAGAATGTTTCCACATGCTCTGTAAAATCATTCTAGAATCTAGATCTTCTGGAAGGGCCAAAGTGACACACTGAATTTAGACTTCAGCTCCTGGAGAAAGTTGGGCCTGAAGAATCTAATCTTTCCTCTTGTCCTTGCCAAAAGCAGCTCCTGGCATGTAGTGTGCCCTAAAAGAGTGCTCCCCGGATTGATTAACTGAATAAATGAATAATGAGAGTAATTTACTTCATCTTATTTCCCTTTTTGCCTTTTTTTCCCCCAGAAACCCAGAGCCAAATTTTATGCTCAAATGCAATTAACTATGTTAGTCCAGAGATTTGATCTAATTGCTTCCCCTCTTTCTTTTTAAAGATTCAAAATTTCTATTTAAACAATTTTATTATATACTTATCTTAATATAAAATACTAAAGAAAATGTTCTCCTGACCAAGCCAACATCCACTGAGCACATACTTTTCCAGGTATCACCTTATTCCATCTGTTCATCAGTGCTGTGTGCCTGCCGGGAATCAGCATTCGACTGAAGAGACGAGGAAACGTAAATGTGTTTGTCTTTGATTTTGCGGGGAGGAGGGCAGAGGAAGGAAGGGGAGCGGCTAACATATTTATTGTGCTTACACTGTGCTGAGCATTTGACTTGCTCCTCACCCAAAAATCCACAAGGCAGTGTTCTGGGCATCTCCACTTCGTGGATGAAGGAACTGAGACTTGGAGATTAAGCAACTGGCCGAAGGGCATGCATCTGGGAAGTGGCAGAGTTAAGATCTAAACCCAGGACCCCTACCTCCCAGGCCAGTGCACCCCATCTGACAGGCAGGCATCACAGCCGCCATGTGCAGCTCGCAGTTGGAGCAAGGTTTCCATTTACAGGCAAACTCTTCCTTCCTACAACCGCAGCCACCAACTGCTGAATTCCTCACTGGGCTCAGGGTAAAGCAAAGTGGAAGCTGCTCTGGAATGCAACGGCTGCTAGGGCAGGTGTTGTCGGAACAAGGAGTGGGGTCTCAGGTTGCTGCATCTCAGTGCACCTTAGTGCAGGGGAAACAGCCTGGCCTGGCCTGGAGTGTCCCCGGCTGGAGGGCGCCTGGTCTCACAGTTCCAGCCTCATGCAAGCACCCTCCCCTCTTTGGGCATCGTCTCCCACTGATAAAATTGAGGCACCGTTGGCTGTTGGGGGCTCGGCGCACCTTCATCTCCTGCCTCTGGCCATTGGTGGGGACAGCCAGCCCCCGACGGCCCCCTGGCCACGGGCCTGCTGCAAACCAGCCTGTGTCATGTCAAACCACTCGAGAAACTCGACAGGAACATCGGGGATGAGGTGCTTGAGGTTTATCAAGTTTTCAAGATTACACTTCCATAAACCCCTTTACAAGGCTGCTTAGCCACCGGCTCAGCGCGTCAGGCACCCCCGCCCCCCACCCACCCACCCATCAGACCCACAATGTCATTGTTCCATGGAGAGGGGCAAAGCGCCGCGCTGGTTACCTTATAATCAAATTTTCACTGTGCTCTCTGACAGGTTTTTAAGTCACTTAAGGGATCTATTTATATGTGAAAGCATCAGCATCGTGCAGTAAATCCGACCACAAGCCAGTCCCATATTTTATTAAGTTTAAGTTCAATGAAAGTGCAGAGCCAACGAGGGCCCTGTGTCTCTCGGTTACATCTGATTTGCGGTTCCCATAAAAAGGCCCACATGCCGCTGTCTCAGATGTGTTTTGGATTGAAAATAGGATTAATGTGCTAAAGTGTGATTAGAATGGTTAAACACGATTAATTGGAACAGACTTCTGCTGCCAGGGGAGCCCCTCCAAGGCTGGCCCGGCTCCAGGTTACCAAGTGAACAAAGCCGGCCGGCTGTCCGGCGTTTCCCATGTCTCGCTCACGTGCCCTGCCCTTGCGTTTCTCCTCGCCAGCCTGTCTCAGGGTAGATTAAATGCAGCTGAGAATGTTGGTCTCGCTCGGCAGTGGGTGTCCTTCGGGAATAGGCCGGAACCGCGGGCCCGGCCCGGCCTTGTCGGTGCCGGCCGAGAGCGCCGAGCACAGGGGGCCGCGGGCCAGGTGGCTGGGCCGGGGATGGGGGTAATTTGGGGTTTTTAAAATGATCTATTAAACCCTGAACTTTAATCAAGCTGCTACCACAAGGACGGCTCTGATTTACTCGCGGAGCCGAGGCGCGGGCAGGCAGGGGGGCCAGGTCCCCCACCCCCAGGGCTCCAGCCTCTGAGGGCCAGGTGGCGTGGGCCCTCTCAGGCCCGGGCAGCCTGCTCAGGTCACCCAGGGCCCCCCAGGGGGCTCGTCCTCGGCCACGGGTCTGGACAGAGGGACCCCTCCCCAGCTTCGGATGGAGGTGTTCAGGGCGAGCTCCGCCAAGCTGCCCAGGCCCTGCGCACCAGAGGCCACCCACGGAGGAGTCCCCCTTGGAAGGGCTGCCCTGGGGTGCAGCTGGTTTCCCCACTATTCAACCCAAGGGGTAAAAGGCAGAATCTTCCAGGCTGGGCTGCTCCCAAGTAAAGAGTTCTCTGACGTGTGGCAGACCAAGGGGACTTGCTGATCGATTCCTCTCAGGAAAACGTTTTATAAAGGTGGCATTCCCTTATCCCAGGTAGCTTGAAAGAGATGGTTTTTAAACAGCTGAAGAAGAAAACTCACTATTGGTTTGTGGTGATTTGAAGCTGTGTATGCCCCAGAGAAACATGTCCTTAAACTTCACCCCTTCCTGGGGGTGTGGACCCATTGCAAGTGGGGCCTTTTGGTGAGGGGCTTCAGTTAAGGTGTGGCCCACCTCAGTGAGGAAGGGTCTTAACCCCCTTCCTGGAGTCCTTATCAGCAGAGCGAAATGCAGAACAAGACACGGAAAAGGCCACAGGAAGTAAGAAGTGGGAATCCAGGAAACCCGGAAGAGAATGGCGAGGCCGGGGGACGCCGCCATGTGCCTTGACCTGTGACAAGCTAAGGACCGAGGATGGCCGGCAGCCAGCCCCTGAGCGCCGCAGTCTTTGGGGAGGGAGCATGCCTTGATTTGGGCTCTTTTAGCCTCAAAACGGTGAGCGAATACATTCCCATGGTTTAACCCGACCCATTGCATGGCATTCGCTTGAGCAGCCCAGGAAACTAAAACAAGCCCCTAGCAGCTAGAGGCAGACTGCCCCTTTCAAAGGTTGTCTGGAGAGTAAAGGAAAAACACCCCGGAAGGGACCATCTCCCCGGTTCTTGGGGCTCTGAGATAGCGGACCCGGCAGTCGCTGAGCCTGACTGCTAGCGAACTCAGGAGCCTGCTGCGGTGAACTGTATTTTTATTTGGCTCTTAGGTTGCCCGAGTGTGTCTGTGTACCCTGTGTGTGTGTGAGGATCTATACATGTGTATATGTATTGTCTGGTCTGTGTGCGGTTTGTGTATGTCTGTGCATATATGTGAGTGTGATTCGTGGGTGCCCGTGCATTTCTATGTGTGTGCCTGTATGTATTTGTGTGTCTGTGTGGTATGTGTGTGTCTGTGGTGTGTGCTTTTGTGTGTGCGTGTATATGTGTGAGTAATTCTATGTGTTTGTCTGTATGTGTGTGAGTCTGCGTGTGTCTGTGTGTCCATGTGGTGTGTGGGTCTGGGATTTTTTGTGTATATGTGTGAGTGATTCTGTGTGTGTGTGTCTGGTGTGTGTGTGCTGAGGGGAGAACCTGAAAGGGAGACAGAGGGGTGGGGCCCTTTCCGGCTTCAGCCTCGGACCTGCTTTCCCTCAGCCCTCGATGCGCTGAAAACCTCGCGCGGCCTGAGGGAGTCGACCACAGGTTTGCGGTCTAAACGCTGGAGAAGGAAAGAGGGAACCGGCCACGACTACCCCGTGACAACAGAGGCATGAACGGGGCCTGGCCATGCGCGGAGCCAGCCAGCGGTCAGGGGACATCTAGGCCACGAGCGAGGAAACCAAGTCAAGGGAGGGGGGGTGTCCTAGGAAGACAGGGAGTGGAGGCTGATGAAGCTGGGCGGGCACCCGTCCCACTCTCTTCTCAGGGCCGTATTTCCCGGGCTTCCCTGGGGCATGTGTCCCATTCCTTTCATCCTCTCCTTCAGAGCCCCTGCCCTTTGCTGCCCCCCAACCCAACCCCGAGGCCTCTGCCCGGCTACCTCTGCCCGTCCTTCGAGGCCCATCAGTCACTTGGTGAGTCTCTCCGATGCCGCTTCCACGGCCGCATCTCCAGCAGACCCAGGATTACTCGGGCCCCCCCCCCGCACGGTGGGCGCCGCGCGTCGCTGTCAGCACCAGGTGTCCCTGGCAGGCAGGAGGGCTGAGCGCCGGGCCTCGGGATGGGCCTACCCGGGCTCAAACGGTCTGCTGCTCCCCACAGTGTTTTTCGGGGCAAGGGACTTAGGCTTGTCGTCTTCACTGTCTTCACCTGTAAAATGTTCAGGGGTCACGTCCCCATCTCAGCTCAGTGCCCACATCTAATGAGGCCAACTTTTTTTCTTTCTTCCCTAAAATGTTATTAAACCGGTGTTGGGTCTTCCAGTGAGAGGTGCTGGAACGAGAAAATTCAGAAACTCCTCTTGCTGGGGGTTGAACCATGACGCCCTCCACAGACAGGGTCAAGTCCTAAGCCCTGGGGAGTGGGTGGGGGCCCATTTGTAAATAGGATCTTCCAAAGACCATAAGGACGAAGCCAGATCAAACCGGGGTGAGCCTTCCTGTCCCAATATGGCTGGAGTCCCTATCAGCAAAGGAAATTTGGACATGGACGTAGAAGCCAAGGAGGAGCTAGAAGGAGACAGACGGCCGTGTCACGGAGGCAGAGATGGAGTTATGGACGGCATGGCGAGCCAATACCTTGATTTTGTTCTCTTGGCCTCCAAGACAATAAATTCCTGTTGTTTGTCATTAGCAACCCAGGCAAACTAATGCACCTCTCCTGCCAGGTTGTTCTGTAAATGAGACGGCACACTTTTTGTAAAACAATTAGCACAGGGCCAGGCAGATAAAAGGACGTGGTGAAAGTGAGCGATTCCTTGCCATTAGGATTACGTTACTGTTTTCCTCTCATGCTGTGAGTTCTTTGAGGCCAGGGTCGCATCTGTGTCCCCCACGTCCACACGTGGTCCAGCCCCCACAAGGCCTCGTGTGGTACTGATGACGGGAAGTTTCTCTCACAGCCTGGATCAGATCCTGAACTTCCCGCTCCCTCTTGGCCTAAAAATCTTCCGCCCACCCAGCTGGCCAGGACCCCCAGGGAGCGGGCAGGACTTAGCTCTGCAGCCACTTGTTTGTTTTTCTGGAAAAATATGCATCCTGGAGGTGTGAGATCTGGAAGGGCATGAGCCACCTGGCAAAGGGCACCAGGAAAATCACGTGTTTATGGGATTTACACACAGGAATGTCTCCCCAGCACTGACGGTCCCGCAGCAAACTCCCTGGAGAACCTTCAGGCTGTTTGGGGTAAGGAGAGCAGGCCAGGCCAGGACTGCTGCCAGCCTGCTGCAGGGGCCAATTCTTTCCGCTGAGCAGGGATGGGGGTGCCCCCAGATTCTCTCCTGCCACCCATCCCCTACTCCCCTCCTGCCCAAGCAAGGCTCAGTGCAGGGAGGGCCCCTCTGTCCAGCACAGAGGCCGCCCCTGACCTCGGCTTCACGATCACCCGCAGGCAAGCCGAGGCTCTGTGCATCTCCTGCAGGGCAGCCCCAGACATTTCTCCACGCATGCGGGATAAGTGACAGAATGGATGGAACGGACGCCCGCGGGCCTGGAGCGAGGCGAAGGGGCACAAAGGGCTGTGAGCACTGAGCCTTGCACCAAGGCCGGTTACTTTCCCTCTCGGTCAAGTCTCTCTGTCCCATCTGTGAGAGGAGCAGAACTGCCAGCCCATCGGGCTCGAGGAGCTTGGCCGAGCCTAGACATCCTGCCATCTCCTACAGCCCTGGGCCACGTCCAGCTGTGAAGGGGTGTCTTGGTTTGAGTTCCTCAAAACCAGGACTTGAGACCGGACAGCCCTCGGGACTTGGGAGAAGGTGAATTATTCAGGAGGTGGTCCCAGGAAGCGGGGGGGGGGGGGGCGGCGAGGAGAGGGAGAAAAGGAAGGAGGGGAAGCAAGAGGTGCTTATCCCTCCAGCCAGTCTGTGGGCGACTCGGTCCCTCAGGGGTCCTGCAGGGGCCTCCAAAGAACTGTGTAGAGCCCACCCACCACAGAACTGTCCTTCCAAGGAGAGGGGGGACATGGGCTCAGTGACTCCCATCCCCCACTCAGTGAGGGTCCCTCAGCGTCCCTCAACTTCTAGGCTACTCTTGCTTGTGGGCTAAAAAAAGTTCTGCAGCAGAAAAGCTGGGGGACAGAGGGTGCTTGTGTGGGAAACTCTGCCAAGGGCAGGATTGGCCTTCCACAGCCACAGCTGAAATCAGAGAGGGGCTGAAGGGACACGGTGCCGGGCCCTGAAAGGGTCTGCCACATCCCACTCAGCGTCCACCCTGGCCCCCCACATTCTGGGCCACACTACAATTTTCATGAGCCACTTACGCCCTAAAAAAAAATTTGAAAATAATATTTTGTAACTTTACTGGTATAAAGATGAATATAATTCAGGCTAGATTCATTATGATATATTCAGTATTATATTCATATTTTTCTCCTCATTTTAAAATGAAAACATTTTCCTGGGTTCCTAAAGGTATCGTGGGCCCTGGGCCTGCTATATCCTATGACTAATGGAGAAGTGGGCCCCATTTTCATGCCACGACCTGCAAGTCTCCTGGCCTCTGCTCTGCCTTCTCCCACCCTGGACTCCCCGTTTGTGGGCTGTCTGAAGCCTTTCCCCTCTCAGGGCTTCAGCACAGGCTGGCTCAGGTCTCAACGTGAACGTCTCCTCCTCCCAGAGCCCTTCCTTTCTCTTCTCGCTCAGCATCCTGTTCTTATCCTCCAGAGAAATTACAAGGGGATTGGTTTTCTTGGCATTGAGCGCCTGTCTCCTCGTCAGACTGTAAGCTCCCTGAGGGTAAGGACTGGGACTGTGGGATCAATCCCTATATCCCCATGTCCCCAGGACTCAGCCAGGTGGATCCAGGACTGTGGTGCATGCAGATATGAGCTGCCCAGAGACCCTTCAGGAATGAGGGGCTTGTTTTCCAGCAGCTGGGATTGCCTGCGGCGGACAGCTCTCAGCAGTCAGCCTCTTGCGGAGATTGCCTCCGCTGAAGACAGCTGCCCCGCACCAGCTCTCCCCATCTTCCCAGGACAGCCTGCACCCAATCACCAAACAGCCTGGGGGTATAAGGGCCCGGTCCTCCCACCCCACTTGGGACACCTCTGGTGTTCCTTCCATTTTCTGAACACCTGGTGGGTCGACTGAGGTCTCTTTTGGGACCACATCACAGCTCAACCTCTCCATTGCCCAATCCTGCTGCTTCTCTCCCATCCCACAGTGTCAAGTTCAAGGACATGCTTAACAAATGTCGAGCATCTAATCTCCACCTCAGAGTCTACCTCCCTGGGAACCCATCACTTAAGTCAGCAGGTTTAAAACATTTTTTTAAATAGCAGAACTTTTTTGTTCAAATGGAATTGGATGCAGACACCCAGTGCGTAAAGCTAGGATAAAATAGAGCTGCTCAGTTGACGTGAGAATGGGGTGGCATGGTGTCTTACCCACAGAACTCTCCTCAGTGCTTTCCACAGCAGCCCCTGAGTGGGCTTCAAGGAGCACTGGTTAAAAATCCCTTCAGTGGTTGCAACTCAAGAAACACTATTTTATTTTTCTACAATTCAAGGGCAAAGGGTTAATTCTAGTCCTTCACCATCATTTTCCCATGCTGAGCTGTCCGCCACCAATCTGGTCCTTTGTTATTGTCTCAACAGATCTCTGGAGCCACCCCTTGTCCCCACCTACAAGCCCCTTTCAGGTCTGGCAGCTGCTTCTCCTTTCCCAAGACCCCTCAATTGCAGGGACATCATTCTTTTGCTGCTAAGGACTGCCAGGTTCTTAGAACCCCTCAAGACCCTCCATGGCCACTCCCAGGTGTTCTGGAATCTTCTGTCACTCCTTGTCTCTCTGGTATCAGGGTTCTGCTATGAGGGTGAACCAGCAGCGTATGCACATCCCACAGATACCCCCACTTCAGGACCTTGCCTCTGTGGGGCTCTCTCTGCCTTGGGACTCAGTCAGGAAGGGGCACAAGCAAAGTCCCACTGGTATCTAAGCTCTAGTCCCTTCCCTGAGCCCCCCAATTCCTTGTGCCCCAGCCCAAGCTTAGGAGGCTGTGATGGTTTGGAGCTGTATGTACCCCAGAAAAACATGTTCTTAATCCATTCCTGTGGGTGTGAACCTGTTGTAAGTAGGAACTTTTTTTTTTTAGTTAGCCCAATAAAAAGACTTTATTTGGGAAATGGGGGAAAGAACAGAGCTTGCTGAGAAATGGGAAAGAAAGATGGAAATACACACCAAGATTTGGTGCTGGCCCCTCTAGGCAGAGAAAGCGGGCTCTGCCTCGTGTGGCTACCTTTTGAACTTGCTAATGATAAGGAGACGGGCTCCAGCTGTTATTGTTTACCCCACGTATGGTGGGGGCCAATGGTGAGGCCTTTGTGGACTATCCAGGGCCAAGGGGAGGCCCCAGAAAGAGAAACTGGGACCTCAAGGTTAAACTCAAGGTCCCAGCAAAGTAGGACCTTTTTTGGTAAGGGTACTTCAGTTAAGGTGTGGCCCACCTCAATTAAGATGGGTCTTAATCCTATTACTAGAGTCCTTTGTAAGAGAATGGAATTCAGACAGAGAGAGAAAGTCAAGGAAGCAAGAAGCTGAAATCAAGGAAACCCAGAAGGGAAAGGAGAGATCAACAGACGCCACCATGTGCTGCCATGTGGCAGAGGAGACAAGGATCACCAGCAGTCAGTCTTCAGGAAGAAAGCATCTCCTTAATGGTGCCTTGATTTAGACATTTTCCCTGCCTCAAAACCATGTGCAAATAAATTCCTATTGTTTAACCTGACCCATTTCATGGTATTTGCTTTGAGCAGCCTAGGAAAACGAAAACAGAGGCTTAGCTTTTATATTGTCACAAATTCTTTTGAATCTGTTATCCATACCTGATCCTTTCCTTTTTTTGAAAATCAAAAACCAGGTGAGCTTCCTTCTCTGCTCCTTGCTGTAATGAGTACAGACAGACTTAGCTTGAACAAGGGGTGAGGTAATGGGAAGGAGGAGATGGCAGTAGACAGTATTTGAATTTTTTTTTTAATTATCCAATACCACCTCATTTCACAGGTGGGAAAGCAGAGGAGGTGACTTGCCCAAAGGCCAACAAAACTCAATGCCGGGAAACTGATGTGGCTCAAGTGATTGGGCTCCCATCTACCATATAGGAGGTCCAGGTTTCGATGCCAGGGGCCTCCTGGTGAAAGGCAAGCTGGCCCACACAGCAAGCTGGCCCGAGCAGAGAGCTGGCCCACGTGGAGAGCTGATGCAGCAAGACGATGCAACTAAAAGAGACACAGAGGAGAGACAATAAGAGATCCAGCAGACCAGGGAGCTGAGGTGGCACAAGAGATTGAGCGCCTCTCTCCCACTCCGGAAGGTCCCAGGATCGGTTCCTGGTGCTGCCTAAAAAGAGACAAGCAGATACAGAAGAACACACAGAGAGCAGACATGGAGTGAAAAAAAAGGGGGGGAGGAGGGGGTCGGGGAGAAATAAATAAATCTTTAAAAACAAAAACAAAAAACAAAACTCAATGCCTTCCAACTGCCAAGCAAGGCCTTGCTCTGTCCACTCTGTCAGACTTCTTCCCCCACTTTCAGAAAGCTCTAGAAAGGAGATAAAACCTTGCTCTATGGCCTCTGCCCAGGAAATACCAAACCCAACTCTTGGGGAAAAGTTTGAGCACACTGCACTGCCCTTGGGGCTCTGGGTTGCGGGCTGCCAAACTCCATCTCATCTAGTTTCATAAAGTGGTTATTTAGCCTTGAACTAAGGTCCTGAGTCCTCACTGAGGAAAAGGGGGCAAAGTATCTTAGAGTCCGTAAGGAGGGAGGCTTCAGCTGGGTTTGGCCTACGAAATCCTTAAGGATCCAGGCACGGCAAAGCTAACATTACCAATTCTGCCAGGCAGGTCGCAGCCAGGCTCCCCTCCTACCTTACCTGTTCACTCAGGTTCGTGGTCCCAGTTCCACTTGGAACTCCACAATCAGTGAGTCTCCAGAGAAGGAGCTTGTACCTCCTTTCCTGCCAACACCTGTGGAGCAGTGCAGAGGGTGACATATCTAGAAACCTTAGATAACCGCTTGGTTTAGTAAAATGGGAGGGTGCCACGTCAGCTGCCGTGCGGCTACTTCAGTTTCATTTGAATGTCCTCTTCCCAGCATTCCCTCCCCACCCTGCAGGGTCTTGGCCGCTGTGGTATTCTTATATAACCATATGGAGATGTTTTATTCACTGAGTCCCTCTTTGGATGGACCGAGTCTATTGAGGATAATCCTGTGTGGAAGACAAAATTCCTTTTTTACATTGATTAGCAGGACGTCAACCAGCTTTCTGGTCAATCTCATTGTCTCACTGGAATATCCAACTTCAGCCAAGTATTAAAACGCCTAAGGCTTTGAGCAGGCTGTGCCACCTTTTCTTGGGCAGATGCATGATTTCCACTAGACTTTCACCATATTTGGGTTCCCCGCCACACACATATTTCGGCCTTCGTGGCCTTCCAGGGGACGAGGTAGTGCAGGTTGGGAACGACCATCCAGATGCAAACAAGGGCACCCTGCCCTCTCTGTGTTATTTCCCGCCTGCACTATGAACTTGAGGGTGGCAGCCTGAAGCCATCGGCTCCCTACCCTCCTGCCTGCCTGCCTGCCCTGAGCTGGGCTGAGACCCTTAAGACTGATGAGCTCATTTGGCTGGCCTGAGCTTTCATGACATGGCCAAATTACCTCCCTCCCTGAAACCCCGCCTCCTCATCTGGGAAATGGGGGTAGTTAGTGCCCCATCTTCTGCATTCAGATACTGTCCGGTGGCGACCTGGGACGTGAAGCAAGGATGGCAGTAGAGAGGGAATCCGGGCTCCCAAGTAGGGCAAGTTCTCACATCAACATTCCACGCTTACTCCTCTGTCACCTCCAATGACTATCAAGCCTGAGGGGTCCTGGATCCCACCCCCATATCACTTCCAAGACTTCGTAAAAGCTTCATGCTGTCATTCATTCCACAAATATTGACTGAGCCCCTACTATGGGCCAAGTACTCTTCTGGGCAGCAGAGATACAGCTGTGAATAAACCAGACAAATGAAATGAAATGAATAAGCAGACAAAATAAACCTATTGTGGGTCCTAGAGCATATTAAAAAATGAACATAGTATAACATAGCGTGAGTGCTAGGGAAGGAAGTCGCATATTGTTAA
This sequence comes from Tolypeutes matacus, assembly GCA_026826555.1. Classification (NCBI taxonomy): domain Eukaryota; kingdom Metazoa; phylum Chordata; class Mammalia; order Cingulata; family Chlamyphoridae; genus Tolypeutes; species Tolypeutes matacus. The sequence continues at coordinate 1,129,054 of JAKSZT010054523.1, forward strand.
TTCGGTAAAAGCCGGGGATGGGGGTTGCACTTGTAGAAGGGGGGTCACCAAGAAGGTGAGATTGGAGCCAGGCCTTGGGGCAGATGAAGGAGTGAGCTGCTCAGAGAGCTGAAGGAAGTGCCCTCTGGGCCACAGGCAGGAGGTAAAGGCCCCTGGGTGCCCCATGGTGGGAGCAGGTCTGGCAGGTTTGAGAGGCGGCAAACTGGGCACCAAGGCTTGACTGGAAGGAGGACAGGGTGAGTGGCAGGAAATGCGGCTGCTCAGAGGGGTAATGGGGCATGTCTAGTCTTGCAGCCCTTGCGGTGACTTTGGCTTTGTCTTCCTTTAAGCTCCTCAGTCCTTCTCACAGCCACAGAATGGGTCACATGGTCAGAGCCTGGAGAGAGTTTCACACGCTTCCAGCGGCTTCTCTTCTTCACTGCCACAGATCAGCACTCTGGGCAAGCAGACTTTGAGACCGAGAAGTATGCACAGGAGGGCTGTTGGGGTTTGGATTAGCTGGGGTTCTCCGGAGAAACAGACCCGAGATGTGGCGAGAGAGAGCAGGAATGAGACAGAGCTCTGTGTAGTTCAAGGCTTGGCCCACACGATGGTGGGGCTGGCAAGTCTGAGGTCCCTGGGGCGGGCTGGAGACGCACAGAGGAGCAGAGGCTGTGGTGCTGAGCCAGACTTCCCCTTACAAGGACACCGGTCTATTGGATTAAGGAGCCACCCGACTCAGGACGTCCCCATTTTAATTTAATTCCACTTGCATAATAAGGTCACATTCCCAGGTACCAGGGGTTAGAACGTCAACATAGCTTCTATGGGGGGCACAATTCAACAGAGGTGCTATTGGGAGTCAGGAGGGATGCCTGTGTGGGAGTGAGAGAAGGGGACTGGGCAGGGGGAGACTGAACAGGGATGCAGGCCTCAGCCCATCCCTGGGGAGCTCAGCAGCCAGGGTGGTCCTGCAGGGAGCCCTTGGACATGCATGGGCTGCCCATAGGAAGGAGGCAGGCCTTAGGTGAGTGCGAGTCCCAGAAGGGGACTCACAGAGAGCCATTGGCTGCCAACCTTCCCAGCAGCTGGGGGGAATGGGTGCCTCAGTTCCAAGGGGGTTCTGGGCAGACACCATGGCATCCACTTCACCCACCACACTTGTACTCCCCCTACACCAGGCAGTCCCCTGCCTTTCTTTGCACACGTCCAATGTGCACAGGAAGCTCACCAGCCAAGGGGCCTGTGCCCAGACCACTGAGCCTGCAGGAAAGTCGTCATTACTAAAAGAGACCCTGCTCATCCCTAATCTTACTCCCTAGCTGCATGGCTTTGGGAGAAGGAGTTTAACCTCAAGGAGCTCCTGACACTGTACAATGGAGAAGGCGATTCTGGTTGTCTGAATGATGGTCCACGAAAGATGTTCACATTCTAATCCCCCAAACCTCTGACTATGTCACCTTACGTGGTGAAAGGGACTTTGCAGATGTGATTAAGTTAAGTGCCTTGAGAAGGGAAGATTGTCCTGGATTATCCAAGTGGGCCCTGAACGTCATCACAAGGGCCTTTCTAGGAAGGGGACAAGAGACCCAGGGTCTGAGAGAGATTGGAAGACGCTGTGCTGCTGGCTTTGAAGATGGAGGATGGGGGTGCAGATGGCACCAGAAGTCAGAAGAAACAAGGGAAAAACTTTCTCCCCTAGAAGCTCCAGAGGAACCAACACCTTGAGTTGAAGACTTCTGACTTCCAGAGCTGTCAGGTGGCAAATCTAAGTTTGTGGTTACTCGTCACAGCAGCCACAGGAAACTCACACGGTAGCACCTGGCTGGCAGGACAGTTGCAAGCGCTCAATTCTACAATGAATTCCATAATGGACTCATAATAATATAGATAGCCCAGGGTAAGCTCTGGCACCTGTGATCACTCTGTAAGTGTTTTCATCTCTTTCGCTTCCTCAGACGAATGAAACCCCACCTGCCTGCCACTCCTTCCGTCTGTCCTGGTGACACCCCTCTGTCCTGAGGCTGCTGAATCAGGTGTGAATCCCAATCCACAAAATCAAGGGTGTAAGAATATCAGGTCTCTACTTTCTACAGACCAACTCAGTTTTTATTCAGCATCCCCTTCCACTGAATTTCTTTCTTGTTCATTCCTTTTCAGAGATTGGGATGGTTAACTGCACGTGCCACCTTGGCTAGGTCATGGCGTCCAGTTGTTTGGTCAACTGGCCTGACTGTTGCTGTGAGGTGTTTCATAGATGGATGAGCATCTGTCGTCAGCTGATTTTTCTATGGCTGACAGCATCTACAATCAACAAAGGAGATAGCCCTCAGCAAAGAGGGGAGTCTCCCCTTCCAATCATTTTGGAGGCCTTTTAAGCCAGAAGAGAGGATTTCAGAAGTCAAAAAGAAGAGTTCCGGCCTCTGCTTCAGCCAGCCGCTTCCCTGGGGAACTCACCTTCACCCTTATTGGAGTTGCCAGCAGGCAGCCAGCCCTGTGGATTCAGACTTGCCAGCCCCCATGATCGTGTGAAACAATTCCTGTTACAAATCTCTCTCTCCACACACACACATGCACACACATTGCCTGTTGGCTCTGTTTCTTGAAGAACTGTAATACAGAGCTATTTCCATATCAATGCACAAAGGTGCTTCCTAATTATTTTCCCATCTGCTTAGTATTCCATTGAACAGACATACCATTATTTATCTTTTTGATGCCATTTACTTTATTTTCTTCCTTTAGTTATACAAACAATGCTGTGATAAATAACCTGCACACCTGTCATTTGCTCACATGAGAGTAAATCCATAGGATAAAGTCCCAGGTAAGGACATGTGGACACACAGGGTACGTAAATATCATCAAGCCTCCTGCCATGGAGATTAGCACTCCTGCAGCAAGGTATAGGATGGTTGTTACCCTATACCCTTGATTTTTTTTCTTAAGATTTATTTATTTATTTATTCCCTTCCACCACCTCCACCCCACCTCCAGTTCGCTGTCTGCTCTCTGTGTGTTCTTCTGTATCTGCTTATCTTCTCTTTAGGTAGCACTGGGAACTGATCCTGGGACCTTCCGGAGTGGGAGAGAGGCACTCAATCTCTTGCACCACCTCAGCTCCCTGGTCTGCTGTGTCTCTTGTTGTCTCTCCTCTGTGTCTCTTTTTGTTGCATCATCTTGCTGCACCAGCTCTCCGCTTAGGCCAGCACTCCACGTGGGCCAGCTCGCCATGCAGGCCAGCTTGCCTTCACCAGGAGGCCCTGGGAATCGAACCCTGGACCTCCTATATGGTAGACAGGAGCCCAGTCACTTGAGCCACATCCACTTCCCTTGATTTATTTTTCAAAAACTTATTTTTTAATCTTTGCCAGTCTGAAGGGAGAAATTAGATCTTATTTTAGTTTTAATGTGAGCTTTTATTATTATGATTAAAGTTGAGCAGCTTTTCATATAGTTAAGAGCCATTTGGGTTTTCACTTTCTGTGAACTGCTTATTCACATCCTTGCCCATTTTTATATTGGGCTGTTGGTCTTTTTCTTAACTTGTAGGTGGTCTCTATATATTAGAAAAATTGGCTTTTGCTATGTAATATGAATTACAAGTATTTTTCCTAGGTGATTTGTTTTTTTCATTTCTTTATTGGAGAAGTTGTGGGTTTACAGAACAATCATGCATAAAATACAGGCTTCCCACGTACTGTCCTGTTCGTAGCACCTTGCATCGGTGTGGCACATTCATTAAAATTGATGAGATCACATTTTTATAATTCTCCTATTAACCATAGTCCATGGTTTAACTTAGGATTCACTGTGTAGTGTAGTTCAATGTGTTTGTTTTTATTTTTATTTTGTTATTAGTCTTTTGACTTGTTTGATGGTTTTGCCTGTGAATAAATTTATTTTAATTTACTTCCCCCCCTCCTCATCGTTTGCGCCCACTGTCTGCTCTCTGTGTCCATTTGCTGTGTGCTCTCTGTGTCTGCTCCTCTTCTCTTTAGGAGGCACCAGGAACCGAACCTGGGGCCTCCCACGTGGGAGAGAGGCGCTCAATCGCCTGAGCAATCTCAGCTCCCTTGAAAAAATTTTTGATACTTACGAATCTAAATGTAACCGTCTCTTTTATGGTTTCTGGGTTAAGTGTCATCCTTACAAGGTCTTCCACACTCCAAAATTAGAAAAGAAATTCACCCATAATTTCTCCTAATACTTTCATGATTTCCTTTTTACATTTAAGTACTTGATCCAGTTGAAATTAATCCTGGTATCAGGTGTAAATTATAGGCCCGAGTTCATTTTCTAATCAGCCATCCCCTATCATTCAGTGGACTCTCTGAGACTGCCTCTGGTCCCCCAGGACCCAGAGCCCAGGAGACCCTCCTTCCAGTTTGGGGAAAGTCCTTCTCTCTCTCCTGCTTCCCCAGATTTCCTCAAGCAAACTCCCTCTCTGGTTTGCTTTTGGGAAGCAAAAGCCAGGAGATCTTGTAACCACTTTGGCTCTCTGCCCAGCCACAGAAGGCACTACCTTCTTGAAGAGGTGGAGGGAAAGGGGGACATGCGGGCAAATAAAAGCAGGGCCAGAGCTGAGCATGGTCCCCTGGGAGCAACCCAGGCTCTCCAAGGTCAAGGTCCCGAAAGCCTAGAGAAAGCACCATGAAGGGAGCAGAGGGCAGCAGCGGCAGCAGGAGACACATCAGCTTCCACAGGTCCCACGTGTAGCCAGGCTCGCAGACGAGCAAGGCAGACAGAGCTCTCCTGCCGCACAACCCTAGGGAGCAATGTTGGCATGGAGCACACGGCAAATGGCACCTGCTGGAGCTGGGCGGCCCTTTGACAAGCACAACAAGAAAACAGAGGTGCACTCTGATGACCACTGGGCCTCGTCATCTCTTGCATTTGCATTTTGCTTTAACTATCAGAATGGCCTGGGGACGGGTAGACAGAAGAGGGAGGAATATTCCTGCTTTTTTGGATAAAGAGACTGAAGCTCAGAGATATCAAGTGAGTGTCCCCAGGTCACACAGCATGTCAGAACCTGCAGTTTAGCCAGCTTATCATTTAAACATTGCACCATTTTATGTAAATATCACTTTGCATCCATCTCCCCCCCTGAACTGAGGGAATGCACATGGAAATATTTGTTAAGTTGAGGTGGTTCCACGTAGAAGGAGTCACCACACAGGTGGATATCCGTCCTTCAGGGAAATAGCTGATGCCAGAGTCCCGTCCAATGTCTTAACTTCCAATCGCTCGGGGCAAGTGACAGGAAAACAACAATAACCAAAACAACTCTATTAAAACACAAGGCAGCTTCACAGCACCTATCACAATATTGATTTTTCCTGTTCTTTTATTTGTTTTCTGGCTGTCTCTTCATACATCCCTTGGATCTTAAGGTCCCAGAGAGAAGAAGTTGTCTGCCCTGGTCACCATGGTATCCCCAACATGCAGCCCTGAGCCTGACACAAAGTCCAAATTTAAAAAACATTTGTGGAATGAACGAATGAGTAAAATACCAATTATACCAATACTTATGAACACTTTCCAGTCTTAAAAACAGCCTCAGGGAGTTGATGTAGCTCAAGTGGTTGAACCCCTGCTTCCCATGTACAAGGTCCTGGGTTTGATCCCCAGTACCTACAAAAAACAAACAAATGAAAAAAACCAGCTCTTACTGGGGAGCAGACATAGCTCAGCAGTTGAGTGCCTGCTTCCCATGTGTGAGGTCCTGGGTTCAATTCCCAGTACCTCCTAAAAAAAATAAAGAAAACATAGCCTCATCTGTCCTAGTTAGCTATTGCTGCATGACCAACAACCCCAAAACTTACTGTCTTACAACAATTTGCTATTATTCCTCCTGGTCCTGTATGTTGACTGGGCTTGCTAAGCCATTCTCATTTCAGGACCCTGATGTAGTTGCAGTCAGAGCTCAGCTTGACTGAGCTCAACATCCGTGCAACTCACTCGCATGGCTGGCAGGCAACGCTGGCTGGCAGCCTGGAGCTCGTCTGGGGCTATTGACTTAGTGTGGCCTCTCCACGTGGCTTGGGACTTTGATAGTGTGATAGCTGGATGCTGAGAGCGAGTGTCCCTAGAGCAGGCATCACAGGAGACCTGGGTGGAAGCTGTGCCTTGTGACACCCATTCCTGGAAGTTCCAGAACATCAATAACAGTTCAATCTGTTGGCCAGTCCAGTCGTTAAGATCAGTTCACAGTCTAGGCACAGGGAATTAGCTTCCACACTATGTGGGGAGCGGCATGTGTGCAGGGGGAGGGAAGGAATTGGTGCTGGCCATCTTTGGAGACCACCTACCACTCCATCCCTCATTTCAATATCCATATGTTTGACTGTTTGTTTGTTTTACCACAAATGTTTATTGAGCACCTATTGTACCAGACACTCTAAAAGGCACTGGGCAGAGAGAAATTAACCAGAAAGATATGCTTCTGCCCTGAGCTGGCCTTGGACCTGCTTGCCCTCAGACCCATTCCTTGTCCTCCCTTCTCTGCTCTGTTTCTCTGGGGACTGACCCCTGCGAGCAATAGGTCTCAGGCTCCCTTGCCAATGGCATCCAGCAAGGTGGGAGGCACTGGTGGGAGATTGGAGGTGGAGAGAGGGAGGGTCTGGGGTAACTGTGCCCCTCTCGTTCACTTCAGGCAGTGTCTGTAGCAAAGCTTCCGCTCTCCCTGTGACCGCAGATTCTCTGGGTAGATCTGGTGACAGCACCTCTCCCCTTTGCCCTACCTACCCTAGAAGTGGCGGTGGACTCCTGCTCTTGCTGATTCTAGGTGGCCTCCCGTTTGGCATTTCAGGTCTTCCAACTCCTTTGTAACTAGTTCCCTGCATTAAACTCCCTCCGTTGAGCTACCTGGCCTGGGCTCTTTTGTCTTGACTGGCCCTGACTGATGCATATGCTCAAGAAGCTTCCATGTGGTTATCTAATCCACATAACCTATTTAGAGGGAGAGTATTTTTATAGCTCTATTTCACAGAAGGCTCCTTAGAAGGCTTGTCAGAACAGCCTCTTTCTTTGGCTTAAAGCAGCCATTTCATCTTCTATGTCCCAAATTTTTGAAACACTTTACTGCAGTCTTCCTCACCACAACTTTCAGGTTCAGCTAACAGCAGGCTTTGATTAAAAGTACCATCACTCATTCGAAGCCTCCCATCTGGTTGAGAAGACTTAGCCGCCCTTTGCACCCTGGGGTCCTACACTTTCTCCTCCAGCCATGCCTCCCATTTCCTTGGTAGGGATAGTGAGGCTTCAAGTATTGAGAGCCAGGATTGCAGGATCATGCAAGATGATCAGGCCCCAGCCCAGTGCCCTGCTGCTATACTGCTATAGTCTGCTATACTCTAGTCTTTTGCCAAGGAGAGGGGAGGGAAGTAAAGTGCCTTATGGTCAAAAGATCTGCGTTCAAATCTAGACACTGCCAATTCTGATCCTGGCAACTACAACCAGTGTTAGTGGAAATGTTTATGACTCCCAGGAGAGCTGGAAGTGCTTGGAGGGCTGGGCAAGTTTCCTCAGGAGAGTAAGACAAGAGGGAGTGAGAACCACGGTGGCCTGGGGCACGGTCCCCAACCAGGGGGTCAGCTCCCACCCCATAAGGCCACCCGGGAAACCAGTGGGCTCAGATCTGCCCATTGTTCAAGAGAAGCCTAAAATCCTAATGTGTATGTGTGTTTGTTTTTTTGTTTTTGTTTTTGTAAAAGTTTCCCATTTTCAAAGCACAGTGCAGGTCGGACAACCCAACCAAGGGGCATTGGGGCCTGATAGGCCCCAGGCTCACTTCTGCTCTGGAGAGCTCCACCTTAGGGAGAGGACCCAACCCAGGGCTGGGGGTCGGCTGCGGGGGTGGCCTGGCTTCTTTTTCCTTTTTTTTTTTCCTTTCCCCAAGGCTACGAGGGCTTTCTGGGAGTCACTGTTTTCTCTTGGAGGCACCTTAAACTTGGATTCCTGAACTCTTACTGCCTTCAGGTAGCTCAGATCCTAGAGCCCGGGAGCCACAGTGAGCGGTGGAGGGCAGCCCCCGTGGGACTCCAGGCAGCTTTCTAAATTATTCTTATCTCTTGGTCTGTAACCCACCCGATTGTATGCAGATTTAAGAGAATTCTTTCCTTATTCACCACCTACAAAGTACTATTCACCAGTCCATGTTGGAAAATAATACACCATCCCTGACTCTGTTAGGCCTCTACAATCTGGCTTTGGTTAAAATGAGTTTCCCCGTAGCAACGCCTTTCTACTGCAAATATTACATAGGAAAGGAGACTTCCCTTAACTGAGGAAAAGTGATATTAGCCTTTCAGCCTGAGGCCCAGCAACCTTCTATGGAAGAGCAGACGAGGATTCATCCAGGAAGGCAGAGAGAAAAGAGGGCACTGGAGGGTGAAGGGCAGTCCCCACACTGGCTTCCACGGACACGGCTAAACGAGGTGGACCAGATGTACTGTTCCAAGTGCTGGTGCACATACACATGCAATAGTCTCAGATGCACGGGAGCTGAGATCTGGGAGGAAATTGCAGGAGGAGCTGGTCTGCACCCACCTTCTCTATAGATGGGGGAACTATGGCATGGAGAGCCTGGGTGACTTGTCCCAAAATCTGCATCGGATAACTGTAGCAGCTGGGATAGATCCAAGCCTCCCAATGCCCTGCTTTCTCCCCTCTACCAAGTCCACCCACCCTTGGTGACACAAAACACACCTTGCCCTGACCTGGTTGGGTGATGTCATTCAGGTAAGTCATTCATTCATGCCATGGTAAGCTCTGCTGAATGCCAGGCCTCAGCTGGATGATGGGGGCACAAAGGGGCATGACCGGACCCCCAGGGATGTCCCAGTCCAGCAGGGAGACAGCCATGGGACAAGCTAGTACCATGAAATGGCCTTGGTGCTCTTGCTAGGAGCTGGGAATGGGGGAGGGAAGGGGGGCACAGGTTGGGGGCAGTGGTGCAAGCTTCGTCGAGGAGCTCTTCAGCAGAGTCTTATGAGGTGAGCTGCTGCTTGCCAGGTGGAGCCAGTGCAGAGAGAACTGACAGCAACTGTGCAAAGGCCCGAGGGCACCGGGGCCGGGCCCTGCCCAGGAGCTGCGAGCAGCACCAGCTGCAGAACATCCAGCACCTCCCTCCCGTGGGGGTGAGCCTGTCCTCCCAGGCGCCCCTGCTGGACCACGCCTCATCGGCAGAGAGGATGAAGGTAGGCAGAAGAGCATTCCCTAGCCAATAACCCTAAGGAGCAGAGTGAAAGAAAGCAGGAAAGCAGGAAAAGGCGAGGTGAAAGAAAAAGGTGAAACTACCACTGAGGTAAGCAATGGCTTCGATTTTGAACCATGGAGGGACATGAATTGGGTGCCACTAAGAGAAAGGCTGCTTTCATTCTCTTTGCTAGGATCATCCACAAAATGGGAAGAGTCTCCCACCCTGCTCTTGGAAGACGGACCAAGTGTCTCTGAACATGCCCAAGACACAGTGTTGGCGTAATGCTGTCCATTGCGGCAACAAAGGGCCGGGGGGCTGGGGAACGGGTGTTGTGTATGTTTGGGTCCACTCTACAGACAGGGAATAAAAACCAAAATTGGGGAGAGAGCTGCTTTCATCAGGAGATTGAAATATGAGCCTTGATGCTAAAAATGCTTTTCCTGATTACTGAACAGAGCAACGCGGTTTTAGCGGAACCTGGGGTTTCTTAGCACTTGCGTCTTGGCTTCTCATTTTCACAGATTTTCAAAGGGGAATTGGAAGCAATTAAATATCCAGGTATGATGGATTAAAGACAAGGCTTCCAAGATTCAGAGCTGGGTTTACATTTGTTGTTGGATGTACATATGTAACATCTCCGTCTTGCCCCACTTCTTGGAGCTTCCCACGCCCAGGGCTTGCTTTATTAGCTAAAGGAGCCTGCAGAGACGACCTGGTTTAATGCCTTCATTTTATAGACAAGAGCACAGAGGGCTGGAGAGGGGCAGTGTTGGCCCAAGGTCACTCAACAGTTTGGGGGGGCACTGGGATCAAAGCCTTTGACCCCGATCTGCTTCCAGGGCTCTCTCCTCTGGGTTCTAGCTACATGCTTTACCCTAAAACTTTTTTCAGGTCGGCCTCAGAGTTCTCGCTGAAATCATGGCCTGGGATGAAGCAGTGGTTTGGGTGCCTCAGTCCTCACTCTTTGGGAGAGGAATCTCTCGCCCGTTCTGCACTATTCAGTGTGGTTCAGGTAGGACCAGCCCAGTGGGGCACACACGAGGAACCAGCACGATCCACTGTGACGGACTCAGGCCTGGGCCCACCCGAGCCTTCCCTGGGACTGCGGCGGAACCTCAAGGCAAGGCTCTTTTCTCTCTAGCTCCAGCACTCTGAGGACAGCACAGGACTGGAGCTGCCGGGGGCCCTCTTTCCACCACATGGAGAGAGCCTGTTGGAGAATGAAGGCAAACAGAGTCAAGAGATGGAAGGAAACATTGGCACTGACATCATTTGAGGTTTTGGGTCGCTCTGTGTCTGAAGAGAGCAGCCCCTTGGACTTCCCAGAAGTACAGCCGATACGTTTCCTTTTGTGAGTCGGTTTGAGTTGAGTTTTGGTCATTTGCCAGTGGAAGCCCCTCAACTCACACACACTTATCAGACAATACCTGTTCTGGGCCTGATAGGTGGAAAGGGCAATCCCAGCTCCCCTTGGGGGGCATCGGGGCCACCTGTGAGGTAGTGGCCTCCTCCCTACAACCACACCACCTGGTGATACATGAAAGTGGAAGCAGGTTTTGGTCCACATCCTGCCCCTGTGTGGGCATTTATTGGCAGTCCTAGAACTGTTCTTTGGTTTGGGGAAGCCCAGGTCTCTACTTTTAGGCCCTCCCGCAGCAGCAGGCCTTAAAGGCTTATTACCTGAGGCAGATGTGGCCATGTACTACCTGCAGGACTCCACAAACCTGAGCCCCCAGAGGGCTCATTCGGAATCCTAAGCCTCCGGCAGCATCTCAAAGCCTAAAGGATGCTGGCTCTAGATTCCCAAGACTATTTACTCAACACCCCCACACAAGCCATATACTCAACCCCACTCATGTCACCCACAAAAACCATCATGCAAATTAAGAAAGTCTGGTTTTAACTGGAGATAAAGAGAGCTAAAGAAATAGCAGCTTTGAGAGTAGATGGATTTTTAAAAAAAAACAGATTTTATTTTAGAGTAATTTAAAATTTACAAAAGAGTTGCAAAAATAGGACAAAGTTCTTCAGTTTCCCCTGATTTAAACATCTTCATTACTGTGGGGCATTTGTTATAACTAAGAAACCAACGTTGTATATTACTAGTAGCTAAACTCCAGGCTTGATTCAGATTTCACTAGTTTTTCCACAAATGTCCTTTTTTTGTTCTAGATTCCATCCAGGATACTGCTTTATATTTAGTCATCATGTCTCTGTAGGTTCCTCTGTCTATGTCAATTTCTCAGACTTTTCTTGCTTTTCATGAGCTTAATAGCTTCGAGTTTTTGTTTTGGAGAATATCCTTTAATCTGGGATTGTCTAATGTTTTTTTCATGGCTAGCTGAGGTGGTGGGTTTCTGGAAAGAACACCTCAGAGGCAAAATACCACGTCATCACATCACGTGAAGGGCACGTGCCATCAGTATGGTTTATCACTCTTGATGTTGACCTACTTAAGGTTGGGTTTGTCAGATTTCTTCACTGTGAACTTACTTTTCTTTCCCCTTCTCCTATTCTACACCTGGAAAGCAAGGCAGTAAGTCCAGTCCACACTCAAGGGAGGGGGGCATTACATTCCATCTCCTGGATAGGAGAGTAGCTACATAAATTATTTGGAATTCTTTGATAGGGAAGAGGGAACTCTTCTCCCCATTTTATTTATTTATTCAACCATTTCTTTATATCAGTATGGTGCATGGGTGTTTATTTTATACTCTAGGTTATGATCCAATCCTACATTCTTTATTTTGTTGCTCAAGTTGTTCTAGCTTTGTCCATTGGGTGTCCACTCAGATTGGCCCCAGTAGGTGGGATCTTAAAGTAGGAGTTATTCAAATACTAATTTACCACCGCTGGAATGGGGTCTCCTGAGTGGGGTACCTGTCTGACATTAACAAGTGACCCCTAAATGCGGATTAAGACCACTTAACCTAAGACAATGGCAAACATTCACTCTCTTTTTTATTCATTTAATTTTTCCATTTCTATCCACATAATATCCCAATGTGTGGTTAGAGGATAGTTTACAAAGCTTTTGTGTTTTGACATTGTATATCAGTGAAATGAGCATCTTTGTGCATTTTAAATTTTATAATTATTTCCTCATGAAAACGGTTAAAGCTCCATACATGTGGTTGAATCATTTTCTAAAGGGGATTTGTATTTCTGCCAACAGTGTATGTGAGTTACTAAAACAGTTCATAAAGCAGATGAAACAAAAATGCAAATAAAAGAGAAATGATAGTGCACATATTCAAAAAGTACTTAGCCAACCCACACAATTGCACCAAGCTGCTTATGCTGAAGTTTTTAAAAGTAAATTACATGCGTTATAACTGGGACGTTGACCAGATGATTTTGTAGGTCTTCTAGGGCCCTTCTAGTTCTGATTTGTTATGGTTCTACCCCTGGTGTATAAATGTTAACATTTAATACATAAATATTTTAACATAGAAATTTATTTTGTGCTTCTTAAGGGAAAAAAGGCCCACCATTTCCCAGGGAAGGGAAAACCATCACCACATCATCAGCACCATGTTGCATGGGATCCCCAAGTGCTGGGTATCAGCTTAGTGCCTCATCTCCCTGCAGTGGTTAATCCTGCCCACTGCTGGGAGGGAGGCCCTGCTGCTAGTTCCATTTTACAGCCTGAAATATTGCTCCAGTTATAGCTCTATTACACCCCCTACTAGTTTTTCCTCCAACGTCCTTTTGTGTTCTAGATTCCATCCAGGATACTGCTTTATATTTAGTCATCATGTCTCCTTAGGTTCCTCTGTCTTTGACAATTTCTCAGACTTTCCTTGCTTTTCACGCTCGACAATTTTGAGGAGGATGTCTAGTGTTTGGGAGAATATTCCTCAGGTAGGTTTGTCTGATGTTTTTCTCCAGGTTAATTGGGGTGATGGGTCTGGGGAAAGAATAGTTCAGAGGTGAAGTGCCATTTCCTCACCTCACATGAAGGGCAGCGTAGAGCTGATTGGCTTGTCAGCCTTCCTCCCTTCTGTGAACTTCTTGAGAGTGGGGTCTGCACTTTCCTCCTTTTTTCTCTCCCAGCATGCAGTAGGTGCTCAATACATAGTGACTGGATGACTGAGGCAGGACCAGAGAAAGCAGAGAAAAGGAGAAAGTATGCAGAATGAGTGACTAAAACTCCAAAGCTAAAAACAAAACTTGCACAAAGAATGCAATAAGGGGAAATGGAGGCAGCGGCAGACAGAATGGCAAGTTTTGCCCTTGGGGTCAAAGTCTCGGATTATACCTTGATTGGGGCAGAGACAGGCAGGGTGACCTTTCCGAACCTCAGTTTCCTTGCCTTTCAAATTGCCACAATCCCTCCCACCTCATTAGGGGACCTGTGAGAATTAGAACGGATGGCAGGTGCCTGGGTCGGCGCCCAATAATTGTATTATGGGTTAGCCTGGGGACCTGGGACCATCCTCTTCACTCTCCTGGATTTCGGTGAAATGGGGATATTAAGGCTTCCTCAGAAGACTCTAGGGAGGGCTAACTGTTCTCTCACTACAATTCTGGTTGGAATTAGCCCCAAAGGGTATGTAACGTACCTCAACTGTTCATCTCTTCCTTAGAAAGAAAACCTTTCAAGATATGCCAAAACTACTAATAAGAAGTCAAATCAAACTGGGTCTTTGGTGCCAAAAATAACAGCTGAAAGCTTCAATTCAGCGGCACGTGGTCAAACTCTGGCGGGAGTGGACACAGAGGGGACACGGCCGCAAACCCCAGGCTGTGGCAGGGAGGAAGAATCGGTGCCGAGCCCTTGGAATTGACTGGGCGCCTCCATTCTCTGAGTCCCTGGAGTGGCACTGCCTATCCTTTCCCAACCTCTGCTTCCAGAAATTGCTCTCCCCCTGGGTCTTGGGCAGGCTGGAGCCCCTCTCCCAAGTTTATGGAGCAGCGCTAAGAGCATAGACTTAGGGCTTTCAGACAAGCCTGGGCATTATTCCAGGATCTCTAATGATAGCTGTGTGGCCTTAGGCAAGTTACTTAACCTTTCTGTGCCTCATCCATAAAATGAGAAAAATGCCCCCTATCCAAGGCTTAAATGAGCTAATGTGTAGGAAGCACTCAGCCCACAAGAAACAGTCAATGCACTGGAGCGACACTACTACTTCCACGAGGTGGCTTGCAGATGGGGCTGGTGATTTGCAAAGACTTGCCATCAGAGATGCTCACTACACATTCTTTGAATGAACAAATGTTTGTGTGCATGAATGAATGCATGAACGAGCACATGAACTGTGCCAAGGTCCCTAGCGTTCACACGCTCTCTTTCCTCACCTCCTGCCCTTCTGTCCTCAGAAGGCTGGCTGCCCTGCCCTCTCGGCCACCTGCCCCTCTTACAGGGTCTCCTTGCTTGGCCGGTGCTCCTCGGCTCTTTCTGAGCTCCCTGTCCCCCTCGTGTGCGCCCTGTCCCCCTCGTGTGTGCCCCGTCCGCTGCGGCTGTGGTAGGCGGGGGTTTGAATCCCAGCTTCCCTATAAGCTCGCTGTGTAATTGGGCAGTTACTTAACTTCACTAAGCCACATTTTTTCCACCTGGAAAATCAGGATATTTATACTTACTTCATGGGTGGTTACAAGGAAGAAAAATGGTTCATTCATTCATTCACTCACCCATTCATTCATCTGAACATTCTTCAAGCTCCTAATTTATACCTAATTTACACCGTCCTGGGAATGTGACGGTGAATAAGAAATAAGGCCCAGCCTTGAAAGGCTAATGGGCTGCCCACCATCCTGGACTGTTCTCACCAGCGCATTCGGAGACCCCCGAGTGTATTTTCCAGCTTTATTTGCAGGAAGTCAGGATCTGAAGCCAGAATACCCTGGGATCACGGCAGGCAGAGACTTCCTTCTGCAGCCAGCAGCAGAAGTCACCTGCGGGTATTTAGTCCTCCTTAGCAGAGCTGCTGAGTCTCCCGAGGTTAGACACCTCTTGGTGTTTGAGGTCTGAAAAGGAAAGATGTCTTTTCCAAACATCTGGGTTTGGGCAGAGCCCAGAAGACAGTTTACCACGCAAGCCACCCTCCCCCCACCCCCATCTTGGAACTGGTGGGTGCTTCTGGAGAGTTTGTCCATATGTTTCTGTTTCTTCAACACCTAATTCATCAAAATGTTTCACGGAAGCAGTCAGGGCGGGGCAGCTTCTGCAATGCTGCACACGCCCGTCCCTGCCCCACAGAGAAGTTGTATTTCTCCCAAGCCCCAAAGACTTGGCATTTCAACCACGGCCTCTCGCCTCAAGCTGCCCCCATGCCAAAGCCTGAGACCGGCACCTCTGTTTCGTGCCATGGATTCTGAGCAGAACTGCCTCCAGGTCACTGCGCCAGGTTCACCTTGAGGCTCCCAGGTTTCTCCAGCGCCTGCTCTCCTTGGCTCCAAGCCCCCATCTGTTCACCCCTCCAGCATCTCCCTGGCTAGGCAGGGGTCCTCGCATCTTCTCAGTTGTACATCCCTGTGGAAGACAGTTGCCCCAAATCTGTCGGGCAGACACTGACAGCAGCCCCACTCACCTGCTGCTGGGGTCTGCCCAAGGCCTGCTCACCTGGCGATGCACCTGCTGCTGGGGTCTGCCCAAGATCTGCTCACCTGGCGATGCACCTGCTGCTGGGGTCTGCCCAAGGCCTGCTCACCTGGCGATGCACCTGCTGCTGGGACCTGCTTGAGGTCCAGGAGCCCCAGAGGGTTCCTGCAGCTCATTGCAGAGCACGTGAGAATGCCTCTTCCCTGTGGGTTGCTGAACTTTTCCATCCAGGCCCTGAGGAGTTCAGCTGTGCCCAGGCCCTACCCAGTCTCTCCTGAACGTGTTCCTGACTTCTGTCTCCTGCGGGCTGGAAAAGAGTTCCGGCAATGAGGACGAGGAAAGCCTCACCCTGGTCCTCACAGGGACCATGTCTTTGCACACGCACAGTCACGCACACACGTGCACATACCCACACGCACACACATACATGCCTCACACACCCTGTGCGTGGAGACTCACAGGCATAGTCGGTTGTCTGCCTCTTCCCACCAGGATGTCAGCTCTGTGCAGGCAGAGATTTCTGTCCTTCATGTTCACTGTGGATCCCCAGGGCCTGCAACAGAATCTGGCACATAGTAGATGCTCAATAAGTATCATTGCATAGACAAACAAATGAACAGATGGAAGGATGATGGCTGGGTGGCTGGTAAGCTTTCTTAAAGCATCTCTGAGCACAGGGGCACAACATTAGAGCCAGATATTGAGCACCTACTGTGTGCCGGGCACAGTGCTAGATGCTTTCTTTACACAAGGCCTCCTTTCAATCTCACAACCATCTTGCAACATGGGTCACTGTGCACCACTTTATGGGGGAGGAAACAGGCTCAGAGAGGGTCAGCAGCTTGCCTGATGCATAATGCACAGCTAGTAAGGGTGAGAGCAAGGGTTTGCGCGAAGGCCTGACGGACCTCACAGGCGCAGTGCCTCTCCTACATCCTGTGCCTCTCTTCTTGAGATGGATGAATAGACTGCAAGTTCCACCCCAGCCAAGCCAAGCCGCTGACTCCCCACTGCCCTGGAGGCCTCCAAGAGGCGTCCCTAGAATCACCAGGGCCAGGCAGACTGCACTGTGGTCAGGAGGAAGCCCCCATCTCAGGGACTCGCCACGTCACTAGTGTCACTAGTTTAGTTCTCACTCGCTTCATGGTCTGGTGGGGGCGGGCGGCCCCAGGTGGCTCATCTCAGGCACCCTGGATGTTTCCAGTGGTCATGGTGGGAGGAGATGAGAGGGATGGAGGACAACGCCGGACGTTTCTGAGGGCAGGCCTAGAAATTCGCACCTAACTTCCCCCTTCCTTCCACAAACCCAATTGCTGATCAACCTACCCACAAGAGGGGCTGCCACCCGTCTGCCTGGGTGCCGGGAGGGGCAGTGTGCTGAGCCGGGAGCCCAGTGCCCCCACACTCCAGCCCTCGGGGGCCCTGTGTCCCTCAGTGCCCTCAAGCCTGCCTCAGAGTCCTAGGACCTTGGGCAGGGACCTCTCTCTCTGAGCCCTGTTGGTCCCCAGGAGACGCTCAGACATTCGCCAAAAGCTGGACGAGCCCCGGCCTTCCCATGCAGCCCTGAGCCTGGCCCCAGGCCTATCTTGAGTTTGTGGCCCCCTCCAGCAGCTCACCATGGTGGTGCAGTGTCTTAACATGGGCTTGTCCCTCACCAAGACCTCCTCCCGGCCACGGGGAGCTCCCCACAGGGCACCTCCCAGAGGCCCCAGGAGCCTGGCCCAGGAGCAGGAGTCCAGCCTGAGCAGCAGAAGGCAGGGTCCACCCAGCACTCACAGAGCCCTGCACCCCGCCCGGTGCAGAAGACCCCTCCCCTGGGGTCAGTCTCAGAGACAACAGGGTCCCCGCGGGCTCCAAGCTAGACGCTCAGCCAGGGAGTCCCGGGCACAGCCCCACCCGGAGGCCCACTGTATGTGCCCGGTGGTTTACCTATCGACTCGCTGCCCCACTCCCCCTCTAACTGGAAGGAAATCTCCATCGGGAAGAGATGTTTTATCTGCTTTGTTTACTGCTTTGTCCCCACACCTGCTCCCATGTCTGGGACAGTGTCTGGTGTGTACTGGATACTTCATAATTTGTGGTTCAATGTCTTCATTAATTGCACAAAGAGAGCATGCAGTTAGCCCAATGTCTCGTGGCTGGTATGTGGCGGCAGCCCGCGGGGCCCACTCACTCACCCCCGGGCTCGCCTGGCACCCACCGCCAGGCTGCCCCGCCTGAGTGAGCGAGCCTCCCGCAGGATCGGGGTTGATTTGTTTTTAATTTGCCACTTGTTCTTTATTTAATTAGGTTCTCTTTATTCTTTAGTCAAGACACAACTTATAACCATCAGTACATTGGGATTTTAAATTTTCATTTATATTATTAAAAGGAACATCTATATTTCTAAATAAGCATGCCTTTGTGAAAATTCTGCATTGTTTATAATGAGGTGAGGGGACGTTTTTCTGAATATGTTTATATTTTAACTTTTAATTTCAAAATACTTTCAAATTTATTGGACCATTACAAAAATAATGCAAACCCCTTACAGAGGCTGCCAGCATACCCGTCTCCCCCAACATCTATTCCCCAGTTTTAATACTTTGCCATACCTACTGTATCATTCTATCTATCTGTCTGTCTGTCTGTCTCTATCAATCCAATTTCTGAACACTTGTGTGTAAGTTATATACACCATACTCTTTGAACACTTAATACCTCCATGTACATTTCCTAAGAAGAACATTCCATTATGTAACCACCTAAGTGCAGCTGTCAAGTTCAAGAAATTTAACATTGATATCAAGTTTGCAGCCTATATACCAATTTTTCATGTAAATCAATCGTGTCCTTTTGAGCCTTTTCTCCTCCCTTGCTATATCCTGTCCAGGATTATGTATTGCTCTTCAGTTGCTTTTTTTCTTTTCTTTTCTTTTACTTTTCTTTTGTTTTATTGTTTCTTTTCTACTGCTAGAACATATATACAACATAAACTCTACCATCTCAGCCCCTCCCAAGCACACCCCTCAATGGGCCTGATCACATTCGCCATGCTGGCGTACCTCACCAGCTTCCTTCATTAAAACGTGCTCATCTCCCCTACACCTGTTATGCATTAACTCTACATTCCCCTCTCCCCATCCTGGACTCTAATTTCAGTCCCTATGAGCTTGCATAGCCTCTGATATTTTCTTTGTAGCTACCATGGGGCTTAACATTCCAAATCTATAATAATCTCGTTTGCTTTGGATGCCAACTTAACTTCAATATTATACAAAAGCAACGTCCCTGTTCCCCTCCATCCCCCATCTTTATGTAGCTCTTTTCACAAATTACATGTTTATACACTATGAGTCCAAAACCACTGTTTCATCATTACGTTCTCTACATTTGCCTTTTAGATCCTGTAAGAAGTGAAAAGGGCAGTTACAAATAAAAAATACAACAGCACTGGCATTATATTTACCCATGTCATTACCCTCACTAGAGACCTTTATTTCTTTATGTGACTTTGATCTATTGTCCAGTGTCTTTTCTTTCAACCTGAAGAACTCTTTTTAACATCTCTTATAGGACCAATTTAGTGGTCACAAACTCCCTTCCCTCAGCTTTTGTTTATCTGGGAATGTTTGACTCTCTCCCTCATTTTTGAAAGACAGTTTGGCTGGTTATAGGATTCTTGGTTTGCAATTTTTTGCCTTCAGCACTTTTAATATGGCATCCACTGCCTTCTTTGCTGCCAGGTTTTCCAATGAGAAATGACACAATTTTATTGAGACTCCCTTGTACGTGGTACATTGCTTCTCTCTTGTGACTTTCAGAATCCTTTCTTTGTCTTTGGCATTTGACAGTTTGATTGTATCATGCCACAGTGTAGGTCTGTTTGAATTGTCATGTTTGGAGTTTGCTGAGCATCTTGGATGTGTATATCCAAGTCTTTCATTAAATTTGCAAAGTTTTCAGCCATTATTTCTTTGAATATTCTTTCTGCCTCTCCCTTCCTTCCTCCCTCCCTTTCTCCCTCCCTCTCTTCCTTCCTGCCCTCCCTCCCTTCTTCCTTCCTCCCTCCCTTCCTCCCTCCCTTCCTTCCTTCCTTCCCTCCTTTTCTTTCTGGGACTCCCACAGTATGTATATTAGTGAGGTTGATGGTGCCCCACAGGTTCCTCAGGTGCTGAGGAACCTTTCTTCATTCTTTCTTCTTTCTGCTTCTCCAAATGAATGATTTCAACTATCTTATCTTTAAATTCTCTCATTCTTTCTTCTGCCCGCTCCAGTCTGAGGTTGAAACCCTCTAAGGAATTTTTAATTTCTGTTACTGTGGTCTTAAGCTCTGTTTGATTCCTTTTCATAATTTCCATCCCCATGTTGATATTCTCCTTGTGTTCATCTAACATTTTCCTGATTTCCTTTAGTTCTTTGAGCGTATTTAGGGTATATCACAGTTCTGGTCCTCCTCACCAATGATTTCTAATGCTTTAATGTTCTCCTTTGCTTGGACCATCACTTCCTGGACCTTCCTATGTTTTTTTAACCTTTTGTTGAAACCTGGACATTTTGATATGCTAACGTGTTATTGCTGGAATTTAGATTCTGAGGTGTCTCTTCCTTAAGCCTGTATCCATTTAGTGTTATGACAGAGCTTTCCCTGATTGCCAGGAGCTAACAGGAAGTAAATAAGAGCATGCCCAAGGATCCTGAGGCTGCAGCAGCTGAGGCTTGGGATGACCACCAGGACTGGTGCAGCAGGTCCATGGAGTCCTCAGGGGTGCAGCCACCTTCTTTCTGCTGCACCCACCTCTGCACATGGCTTCTACCCTCAAGATCACCTCAAGGTCCATCATGGCTACCAGAGCTCCAGCCTTCACATATGCCCAACCAGTAGCAGGACAAAGGAAATGGGAGTAGGGCAATAGAGGTATACCTTCTGTAGAGTCAGCTCTTTTTATAGAGCCTCCCTAGAAGTCCCACCCAAAACTTTCACTTACATCTTATTGGCCAGAACATAGTTATAAGGCCACTCTTGCTGCAGAAAAAGTATTTTAAAAAGTAGTCTTTATTCTGAGTGGTAATTTGCCAGGCTATGTATCAGAGCTCTGAAACTACAGAAGAAGGAAGAAATGGATAACAGGTAGACATCTGACTGTCCCTGCTACAGTTGCTTTTGACTGCAAGAAACAGAATACCTGACAAGGAGTCTGGAGGGACATGGTCCTAGAGATGAGTTGTTGACTCAGTGATGAGACCAATTCCATATTTTTCCTATCCTTTGTTCTGCTGTCCTCGGGGTATTGCATATTAATTAAATGAATTATTACTAAATTAGTTAATTTTAAAGCACTTGTGCTATATAAACATAAAATTAACTGTCAACTTCATCACCTCATGGCCCCAAGATGGTTGCCACAACTCTACACATCACATCCTCTCCCTACATTCTATAAAGTAGAAGAGGAGAGATGATGGCAAAGGAGCTTTTTTCTTGTGCCATTCTCATCTGTTGTCAGGAAATAAAATTTATCTCAGAGGTACATAGATATTGGGTGGGCAGCCAACCTTGTCTTAAGAGAATAGAGGTTAGGAAAACATGGAGGAGACTGCTGAGACTGTGCCAGGGCAAGGTGCTGAGAGATGGGGAGTTAGCCACCCCCAGGGAACCAAGGAGCAGCCTCGTGGTGCAAATCCGGGCCCACCAATGTTCACCAGCATCTTTTCCTTTTCAACAAAATGGCCACCCTCCCCAGAACCTTACGGCTGTGCTGGCTGCGAGGGGTGGAATCAGTCAGCTTCGAGCACGTGGGCAGCTCCAGCCCTGACTGGTAATTGCATCACATGCTCTCCTTTTGGGCCATCAAGAATGCCTTTGTGTTCGACTCACCAGTCTCCAAGGACACAAGGGCTCCAAAGAGAGTGTGTCGGGAATTCTGCTTTTTTTTTTTCACCTTGGCCCGAGCGTCCCAATTTATCTTGGAGTTTCATTAAATCCCGCACCACATACCACAGACAAATTTCTACTCCAACGGCCTATTGCAGGGGATCCAGAATGTTACAAATACAGAATGTTCTTTGCCTGGTTTTCTTTCCTCAAATCAAATAACTCTATTCAGGGCTCCCTCCCTGTGTCTTACATGGTTCACTTAGATTAATAACATTTGAGATTCTGCCTATTAGGTATCGAAAGCAGCGAGCAAGGGCCTTCTAGCCAATTCCAATTCCAGATACTGCATGATGGAAACTATTTCTCCCCAACCCTGTTGCCAGCCACAAGCTTTTCTCTAACGGCTTAATTGGGATTCAAGATGGTGTCCAGGAACCCAGAGCCTCAGAAGGAGCCAAGCAGGGTGTTTACAGACTTCTGTGTTCAGTTCATTTCTGGTTTTGTATTTTGCAAGAAGACAGAAAAGGAAATGTCTGTGCAAGAGACTGAGGAAGGTTTCTGAGAGCAGGAGGAGATGGAGGGACACTGTTGGGAAGGTGACACAGGGAAGGCAAAGAGGGCAGGTACAGGCACATGAAGGAGTTCAGATGCACGGCAGGGATCAGAGGGATGAGTGGGCTTCCTCTTCGCTCACAGCACCGGGCCACAGGGAGGCCGTGAGCCTGGCCTGTCCATTGCTCCTGATGGGGCCTGACCGTGGGCAGGGAGCCTCAGGTTTGAAAGCAGCAGACCGCAGGTCCAACTTTTCTTCTGTCCCTTCCCAGCTGTGTGGCCTTGGACAAGTCACTCATCTGTCTCTGCAGGTGAGCGTCCTCATCTGGGGAATACGAATACTGTTTCCTGGAATCATCGTGAAGTTTATCAAGTAGCTATGACGTACGTATTGGACATTGCCATGATGTGTGGACTGTCCCGGGGAAGTACAAGGAAGTATGCGCTGAATCTGCATCTCATGGACCTTGAGTCTCCCTGGATACGATGTTCAGACCTTAGAGCTGGAACAGTGGACGCAGCCTCTGAGGAGCTATGGGCATGATTTACACTCTCTTGGCCTCAGTTTCTTCATCCATAAAGTGGGTTAAAAAGAGTGTGGTTTAAAAGACACAATTCACATAAATCTCTTCGCTCAGGGCCCGGCACATGGTGGGTGGTCAGGCCTGGACGTGGGTCAAAGCCCATCATTGTACTTCTTTGCCCACGTACATCTCAGGCTCAGGGACGACACGCACTGCATACGAGGAGTTAATGGAAGAACTGAGTTAGGACCCACATGCTCTTTCACTACCTGCGGAGAGAAATAAGCGCCATTTAAGGTGCACCTAAAGGGATCTATAGGCGGCAGGAAAACATCAACCCTTGATGATACCCTAACAAGGATGACTTCAAAAGTTCAAAATAAACAGCTTCAATGCGGAAAGAGCAGACACCAGAAAAGAAGTTCTCCTGGGAATCCCAGTTCGTGCCACCTTCTATCCTAATTCCATCAAGGTTGGACTTATCATTCATTCCGTTTCCTAACCGAGCTTCGAAAACGCCGTTTGCATTGGGCCTCCTTCTTCCATGTCTCATGGTCCTTCCAGGCAGGGTCGCACGCAGCCACACACGAGGAAGCTCATCACAGAGGTCACGCCGGCGAGACAGCTGCACGCTCCAAAGAGGGGAGGACTGGCTAGATGAAGACTGGTCACCCGGAGGGTAGCCGTTCAAATTGGCATTTGTGAAGAATTTTCAATGAAATGGGAAACACTTCCGTAACGTGAGGAAAAAGCTACAAAGGGACACAAACTGCATCCGGGATGATTTCAGCTGTGCTAAGTGAGTTGTGTCTGTGTGCACACACACATAGAAAAAAGACTGAAAGCAAAATGTACCGAGCTGGTAACACGACTTATATCGGGGTGGTAGAATTAGAGGTGATCTCCATCTATTTTTTTTTTTTTTTTTCAAAATTAGTAAATTTTATTTCAACTTCAAAAAATAGAATAAGGGAGTGGATGTGGCTCAAGCGGTTGAGCGCCTGCTTCCCACATGGGAGGTCCCGGCCCCAGTGCCTCCTAAAAAAAAAATGCAAACAAAAGAAAAAAACTCACTCAGGGGAGCCGATGTGGCTCAGTGATTGCGCGCCAGCTTCCTGCATATGAGGTCCCGGGTTCAATCCCCGGCCCTAGTACCATAAAATAATAAATTTTTTAAAAAATTAAAATAAAATAAAACAAAATAAAAATCAGACAAAAGGCAGCATTGCTTTAAAAAACCCTGTCCAGGCCTAGCTCTCTTTTAAAAATCTGTTTGCTTATTTATATGTTTCTGCTTTTTACCATTGTCCTACAATGAATGTATGCTTTTGTTGTTGTTTTGTTTTGTTTTTGAGGTACCAGGGGCCTGGGATTGAACCCAGGACCTTGTGTGTTGGAAGCTGGCACACAACACTGAGCCGCATCGGCTTCACCGAGTTGGTTTTTTTTTTTCATTTGTTTTGCTTGCTGTTTGTTTTTGTTTGTTTTTTCAGGAGGCACTGGGAACCAAGGCCCAACCTCTCATGTGGGAGGCAGGCACTCAGCCACCTGAGCCACACCTGTTCTTGTATGTTATTTTTACATCCAGAAAATCTTATTTAAATGTTAAATAACATATATAAAGCAAATGTCAAGTGAACCCCTCTGACCCTTTATCAGTCTCTTTCCTCATCCCCCAAGACATTTAGATAAGGAGGATCTAAATTCCAGGCAACTCTCCCATCCAAAATAAGTGACTTATACCTGTGGGGGCTCAGATGTCTCCTCCAGATGTATCAGTGTCAAAGGAAGGCTCAGAGACAGTAATTTGAAAAAGGAAGGAGAAAGTGCACTTTCAAAAAGTGCGAGGGAGTCAAGCTTCAGAAGAAAGGACTGGGGAAGCGGCTGTGGCTCAATCAGTAGGGCTCCCGTTTACCATATGGGAGGCCCCGGGTTCGGTTCCCGGGGCCTCCTGGTGAGGGCGGGCACGCCCGCACGGCGTGGTTGGCTGACTCAGCTAACACAAGCAGCAAAGGGGGGGATAAATGAATAAATAAATAAAATCTTTAAAAAAAAAAAGAAGAAGAAAGGACTGTCTCTCCCGGCCTGAAACACATCAAGAATTGAAAGGGGGATAAAACCTGCAAAATTACTGACATTTCTGCTTCATTTATTTATGACTATATGACAAACCACCCCAAAACGTAGAGGCTTAAAATGACAACAATGCATTTCTCATGTTTCTATGGATCAGGGACTCAGGCTGGGCTCAGCCGGGTGGTTCTGCTGCTGCACGTGGCATCGGCTAGGGTTGCTCAATTGATTGGCTTCATGGGCACCAGACTGGGCTGGCGAGTGCAGATTTCACTGTTTCTCCAGGTCCTCAGAGCTCCTCCATGTGACCTCTTCCTCTTCCCATGGTCTCTTCCCCATCATCATCTAGTTGATTCTCTTTACAGTGTGCATTTGGCATTCCAGAGCACAGAGATGGAAGCTTCCAGGACTCGAGGGACAGGCCCGGAACTGGCACTCCAACATTTTCACCATGGTCCATTCGTCTAGCAGTCTCCAGGGCCAAGTGTGATTCCAGGGGAGGGGAAGGAGACTCCACGTCTGGATGCCAGGTACAACATCATGTAAGGAGACCGGAGGAATGATAAGCAACCTCGTTTGAAGACAAACAACCACCATGTTAGGTACAGAATTATGTCTGCCCCAAAGACATGTTCCAGTTCTAACCCCTGGTCCTGTGACCCCATTTAGAAATAAGATCTCTGGATCAGGGTGAGCCCTTAATCCAATATGACTGGTGTCGTTATAAGCAGAGGAAATATGGACATAGCAGGAGAAGGGGGGTGGGGAGATGGCCACGTGATGGAGGCAGAGCTTGAATTACACCTCACGCCAACGAGCACCACGGATGGCCGGCCAGCACCAGGACCCTACAGACTTCAGTGGAAGCGTGGCCCTGCCGACCCCTCGAGTCAGACTTCTAGCCTCCAGAACTGACGTTTTGGTTGTTTGAGCCTACTAGTCTGTGTTATTTGGTTACAGCTGCCCTGTGAAACCAAGATATGGGGTTAACAAATTTACTTTGGTCTGTTCATGATGAAAAAACAGTCACTTCCTCACATTTTTATCAAGATGGTGCCATCTGGACCCCAGAACAGAGGAGGGCTATGTTCTGAATTCAAGCTCTAGCAGGCATTGGTCCAAATCCCAGCCCCATCACTTATTAGCTGGCAACCTCAGGCAAACCAACAAATCTTTCTGAGCCTTAATTTCCTCACCTATAAAATGGGGATAGTAGTATCTGTCTCATAAGGTGTTTGTGCAGAGTAAGTCAGACCACATGCTCAGCACAGCGTCGGGCTAGCCAGCGACCCAGTAAGTGTTAATACCGCCTCCTCCTGTCTTAGGCCTTCGCTTTTGAAGTAAGAGCTGGCCAATAGGAACAACGAGTTCTGCTTTCTCTAGCCTTCTGGGACTATCTGGTCTCTGAGAAGACATTCTGGAAATGGAGTGGCTAATGCCTCTGTGTGCCTAGGAAGCTTTCCCCTTGATTCTTTTGAAACCAGGAGCCTGGCCACCACAGGAGTGGGTCTGTGACGCAGGCCTGGCCAGTCAGAGTATCTCCTTCCCTGGGACCCAAAGGTTGGTTTAAGGGAGAACATGTGACTCAAGCAGAACCAATCAGAGTCCTTCCCTGGGAGTCTGAGAGTGAAAGAATGGGGAGTTAGGGCTGCTGGCAGCCATGTTTGTTATGAGGAAAGCATAAAGCCAGGCAGAGGAAGGAGGTAAGAAAAAAATAAATAGAGAGACAGAACCTCTAGTTCCAGGCCCTCGTCCTTCAGTCCTGGGTCACCCAGCCATGGCAGCTGTAAACCCCTTTCTCCTGCTTGAGCCAGTGTAACGTGGGCTTCGGACACTTGCCAGAAAGAAACCAGAATAACAGAGACCTCAGGGGACAGAGAGGCTTGGAAGGATGAGCCCTGGACAGGGAGACAGGAAGATGGAGGAAGAAGAGACACAACAGCTAGGATGAGGTTATTGCTGGGCCACTAAACAACGAGGACGCGTGGAGTGAAAACTCAGCGCCACCTCCCCTCGGCCCTCACCTCCACACAGGAGCACGAGCTCCTTTGCTGTAGGAGTCGAGAACAAGCCGATTCTCTGCAGTATCATTAGGAGAACGCAAATAAGAAACAATATAGATGAACACCTAGAGGGGAGTGGCCAGATATACTGAGATTAACTCATTCGGTTGACTACAAAGCAATAATATTAAATATGGAGAATAATTAAAATAGTGGGAATAATTAAAGATAATGACATGATCTGAAAAGCTAAGTGCAGAGTGGTAAAACAAACAGGTGAACAACAGAAACCCATTCAAGCCCCATGCACAGAAGGTGATATTATGCAGTGTACATGCAGTGAAGAATGGCCTGTATACAAACCAAGCTGATTATGATTTCTTCCAGGAAGTAGATCAGGAACCAGGGTTGGTTTGGAGGTGTGGTCAAAGATGGACTTCAGTCTTACTGATAATGTATTCACGTTTATAGATGCATTGTGGCATACATAACATAATAATACATTCTTTGTATAATTAAATTTTTTAATAATATTTTTAAAAAATAACCACCTTCCACATGAATGGAGACTCATGCCAAGTCAATGCAGAGAGCATGGACTTCAACATCCTTCATTTAGAGTTGAAGAAACCAAGGCTCAGAGAAGTGATGGGCCCAAGTCCCCCAAGCCAGGGAGTTTGACTCAGTGCAGCCAAGGTCCACCCCAGCATCTCTCTGCCATGTCACACTGCCTGCCTCAAGCCCAGGCCACTCAGCTCTGTTAGACAATCAATGTGCATGGAGTTAGAAAGCCTGTGCTTCCTGACTCGCCATTGCAGTCGCTATCGGCCTGGCTGGCTAGCCTCAGGATGGATGGAGAAGAGTGCCAGGCAGGAGGCAGGAACCTGGCTTGGGATTGTTCTCGGCCTGCAGCCCCCCGTGTGGCCCTGGGCGAGTGGGTGAGTGGGCAACTGGCTCAGCTCTCAGGTGAAGCCCTCCGTGAACTTTGCCTGGCCAAGTCCCTACGCAGCTTACCCTCTGCGTGACCCTAGATCTTTTCCTCCTGTTCATAATTAAGAGAAGAAACCACCAAATGAGCATATACATAAATATATGCAGCAACGAGGTAATTTTTTTTCTTTATGTGAACTATTTTGGCCTAATTCTTCTTTTTTTCCAAAAAGAAAGGCTAATATTTCATGGGGAGAGATAAGATCTTGCCTTAATACAGTTAGCTTCAATTGACCTTGAACTGAATCTACAAATTTCGTAGGGATGACCTCTTCATCGACGCTTGATACACATTCACAAATAAATGAACTGAGAAGATTGCTATTTCGATAACTGCTCCGATAGAGGATCCAAAATAAAGGCAGATGTCCAGTGCTCCCTAGGAGAGTCATGGCATCGTGGGATCTTAGAATAACAGAGTTTTTCAGAATGATAGAATTAAAGAATCTTAGAATTGAAGAATGCAGAGCTGGAAGAGACCCTTAACATCAAAAAATTAAAGAGAACTGATGGTGACCTCTTGAGGGAAGGGGTTAAGTACTGGTCACCCCGAGCCAGGAGCCTTGCACGAAGCAGGGGCACTGGAACTATTTCATAATAAGTGAATGAGTGAACGGTTAGTGTCAGGGGAGTAATAGTGCAAAAGAAAGCCAGAAGGGAAATCATTCATTCATTCATTCATTCACTGATTCATTTGGCAAAGCTCTGGTGGGTGCCTAGGAGGCATCAGGGACAGAGGCTGCCCTTGAGGAAGTCTCAGTCTCATGATGGTTACTGCAGGGAGCATTCAGGGACTAGTTCCTCAACTCCGTCTCCCTTTTCTTGCCCAAACTGCTTCTGCACAGGGACCCACCATCTCTTGGCCCCTGAACCTGGATTTTGAAAGGCTGCTCCAGCTAGGTAAATCATGGAATCTTGCTCGTCACTGAGTGGGACAGCTGGCAAGATTTTAACAGCAGCAATGACAGAGGAAAGAAACATTTAAAAAGGGTATATAACCAACAACTTCCCCAATAAAAAAGGAAAAAAAGATAATGAGTAGACCTAAAAAAAAAAAAAAAAAAAAAAAAAAGGAGGGGGGATATAGCCCCAAAGCCAATCATTTAGGCTTTCTTTCCACATACAGTTATAGGTCTTAATTAAAACCAGCATAAATATTTACTACTTGGTATTTGCCAGGATTTGGGGGGGGCGGGAATTCTAACATAGGTCGAATTTAAAGGAATGCAGCTATCTGGGTTCAAACCCTCCTCCCCCACTACACGTCAACCACTCGATGTCACCATTGCCTCTAATTCTGGGTTCCCCCTTAAGTAAGCCAGAATGCACTGCACTGGGGTATTTTCAAGGGAATTTAATAAATGTCCTATCGGGAAGAGATTTCTGCTACCAAATGGACTTGGGAAAGGCTGGTTCAAACAAAAGCCCAGCACGTTTCTTCACTGCAGAGCTTCTCGGGGCCATGCTAAAAGGCTCAATGAGGAGGCAGCATTTCTCAAAGGAATTTGACCACAGAACCCTTTTGGAGAAACCCTAAACTGGTGTTTTAAGGTAACCGTGGCGAAGATGAGACCAAAACGCTGACACGTTCGCAGCATCACACGATAGAGCCCAGGGAAGTTGGCACTCTCCTTGCCTCCCAGGTGAGCTGCCCTGGGCTGCCCTCAGCAGTCACCTCCATCAGGTCCCCTTGTTCCTGTGAGCCTGTGCTGGGTCCGACTCTGGGCTGGGTGCCGGGGAGACAGCAGTGAACCACCCAAAGAGCATGGCCTCCCGGGGCTCCTGCTAGCAGTGGAGGGAGATGAGACAAACAAAAACTAACCTCATAATATGATAGCAGGTGGTGATGAGTGCTCTGAAGAAAATGAAACAGGGTGAGGAGAGAGAGCAGGTGGGTTTCCAGTTAGGGAGGGGGTGTCAGGACAGAGACTAAAACGAAGGGAAGGTGTAAGCCACGGACCCCTCCATGGAAAAGGTGAACTGACCCCACGACCCTGCCACGTCGAGTTTGCTTTTCAGACAATGCCCAGCTCTGTAGTGTGGCACTCAGTCTTCCCAGCCTGCTGCTTGTGTAGGTTTCCACCTTCATTTCCTGACAGTTTCCACACCCAAATGAAGCACCAGCCACGTTCAAACCACGTGAAGTCTGTCCCCAAGGAGACAAGGACCTGCCCCCTTCTGCAGGTCCACCCTGGCTCAATAAACACTGAGGAATGGATAAAGGTTTAGGCAGAGGAGCGACTTGGCCAGAGGACGCTTAAGGGACCGCCTCTAGAAGCCATTCCCCACAGCACTGTTCAAAAGGTGCATGTTTTTATTTAAAGGAAATAGATTATTCACTAATTCATAAATCATTCCATCTAAATACTGGCACCTACAATATTGAATGGACTAAAGAAAAAAATCAAAAGACTTAGAGGATATTTAGTCCAAACATATCATACAAGAAGTCCAAACAAATTGGTACTATCTCTACCTACTAATGTGCTTTGCCCATCATGTTCAGCTTTTTATTTTCCTTGATGACCTCAGGCCATACTGCCACAGTCCCCCACCTTCTCTTTTGTCTCACACTGGGCTGGCTTCTCTCACTTACATTACCAGCCTCCAGGTCTTTTGAGTCTGCAATTTGACCAGCCCTTTCAGTTCACATTTGAAAAAACAGAAACGACGAGAGGAAAGGGACCTCTTCAAGGTCTTGCAACTCAAAAGGAGCCAAAGTCTGGGCTAGAATTTGGGTCCCAGTTGTCCAGCTCCCTCTCCCACCCATTACACAATACTGTCGTCCTCTTGGCCAGACAGAGTCTGGGTTTGTCCTCTCTCCCACAGGGCCTGGATTTCTCTTTCCCTCGACAGACCGCAACTGGGAGCAAAACCAAGAAAAGCAGAGACACCAGGCTGGAGGGAACAGAGTGGACTTTATAGGGGAGGCGGGAGAGCTGGACGGAGGGCTGCAGCAAAATGCCTGGCTGCATTTGCTCTTCAAATGCCTTCCAGTAGCCCCACAACACCTCCCTCATGCAGGACACCCCACCCGTTGCAAAAGACCATGTGGACAAGTTCTACGTGATAACCCCGTCCTGAAATGTGTTCGTTCTTACAGCAGATGTTTCCAGAGGAACTTCCAATGCTCTATAATGGGAAAAACATGGACTCTGGATGCAGGGAAAGAGTTGGAATAGAATCTCTACTCTGCCCCTTACTAATGGGCAAATCCTAGAACCACTCTGAGTCTCAGTCTCTTCATCTGAATATAATGAGGTAATAATGACCTCCACACTGTTTTTTATTTCCTTTATTAGAGAAGTTGTGGGTTTAGAAAACAATCATGCATAAAGTACAGGATTCCCATATACCATCCCACCACCATCGCTTTGCATTGGTCTGGAACATTTGTTTCCATTGATGCTAGCACATTTTTATAATTGCACTATTTATTAAAGTCCATGGTTTAACTTAAGGTTCACTGTGTAATGTAATTCCACGGATTTAAAATTTTTATTTTCTGTTACCACATATACAATCTAACATTTCCCCTTTTAATCACGTTTGGATATCTATTTCAGTGCTGTTAATTGTGCTCATAGCATTGTGCTACCATCCCTACCACCCATTACCAAAACATTTCCATCACTCCAAATAGGAATCCTGTACATTTTAAGCCTTAACTTCCCATTCCCTACACACATTTTTTTATAAAAGGAAAAATGAGATAATGTGTTGCCAGTACCTAGCACATTTCCGGCACATGGTGGGAGCTTAAAAGTGATGGCTACTTGTCTTCCCACAGAAGCAGGTCCCGAGAGAAGAATCCAATTGCAAGTGATTTCTTCGGGAGGTGATTCCAGGAAACCCCAGTAGGGAGTGGGGGCATGAGACATGGAAGGGAAGAAGTCAATAAAGGGTGATTTATCAAGCAACCACTGGGCAGCTGGAGCTAAATCCATCAGAGCGTTGAAGAAGGGTGCAAATACTCATCTGAGTGAACCCGCTTGCGGGGTGAGGGAGCTGGGTATCTACAAACCTCCACCAGTCCTTGGTTAAGTGCTTCTCTCAAGAGGTGGTCTCACTTCCAGCAGAGCTGCTTCCAGGCACAGACAGAAAGCCCTGGGGCAAAGAGATGTGCTGTTGACAGGTAGGAGTCCGGCAGCTGTGTCCTGGTGCTAAGGGCATTGCTAGCATTTAGTAAACGCTTTCTATCTCCCAGGAGATACTGTGCAGACTTTCCCTTATTTAATGCTCACAACAAATCTATGAGGCCCAAGCTCATACAGCTAAATTTGAACTCAGGCTTACTCCAGGGTCCATGCACTCACGCACAATGCCTCAAGGGACACACAATGACACAGCTAGTTAGTGGTGAAGTCAGAGGCAAACTTGAACTGCCGAGCACTGCTTCACTGCTCAGTGTGTATTTTAGTTCCTTCCTTGACCATGGCCTTTCCTTGCTGCAAAGTGATCCTGTGCAATCTGCTTGAGTAGTCTGGGCCTCAGTGTATCCAGCTGTAACATGGGGTAATAATCACTCGTAACTCATGGTTGTTTTCAAGACTGGCAAGGAGGTAAATTAAGTTCAGCAATTTGCACCATGGGTATTCTCAGTAAATGAGAGCTCTTGTATTTCTCCCCCTATAGAAACCTCAGTTTTCTCATCTTTAAAATAGATAACAAACCTATATCAAAGGATCTCTTACTTATCAAGTGAAAAAGTATATGTAGGTATTACCACTTCCATAAAGATAAGTAACTGGAAGCTAAGAAAAGTTATCAAGCATTTTTTTCCCAGGAAGTACCAGGGATTGAACCCAGGACCTCTTACATGGGAAGCAGGCACTCAACCAGCTGAGCTACATCTGCTCCATCAAGTATTTTTTGAGAATTGGAAAGGACCTTATCCAGACCCCTGTCCCCCTATGTTCTCCTTCTATCTCATTCATCCCTATGGCTTCAACAACATCTGTCCAATTTCAGATATTTTATTTTTCAGGATTTTTTTTAAGTTCCTATTTTTTGGCTGATATTTCCTACCTTTTTATTATGAGTATATTTTCCTTTAGATCATTGAACATAGTTCTAATGGCTGCTTTAAAATTCTTGCCTGCCAGTTCCAACATCTGTCATGTTCAGTGTCTATTAATCGTCTTTTCTCTTGAGAATGTGTCACATTTTCCTATTTCTTTGTATGTTGAGTAATTTTAGATTGTATCTGTGACAGTTTGATATTGTTTATGAATTCCAAGAATAGATATTGGATTATGTTTGTAAACTGGTCTGTCCCTCCAGGCATATTAGATTATATTGGATTCAGAGGTTTCACTTTTACTTGATTACATAACGACTGAGGCTTTGATTGGGCCACATCAGTAGGACATTGAGTCCCAGCCCCCTTGGTGGGTGGGGACTCACAGAGAAAACTACATGACAGAGCAGAGGAGTTAGAGTTTTGATGCTGGAGTTTTGAGCTGGAGCCTGGGAAGTAAGTACACAGAGGAGCAGAGCAGCTGAGCCCAGAGAGAATCAAGCCCAGGGAGAAAGAGCCAGTCACCTGATAGTCTACGGCTGGCCTTGTGGAGCGAGTAGAGCAGCTCAGCCTGGAGAGAAACAAGCGCCAGGAAGAGGAGAACCCAGGAAGCCTGAACTCTTGGCAGACGTTGGCAGCCATCTTGCTCCAACTCGTGGCAACGGATTTTGGTGAGGGAAGTAACTTATGCCTTATGGCCTGGTAACTGTAAGCTTCTACCCCAAATAAATACCCTTTATAAAAGCCAACAGATTTCTGGTATTTTGCATCAGCACCCCTTTGGCTGACTAACATAGTATCCTAGACAATGTGACTGCTATGTTGTAGAGTCTCTAAATTCTGTCATATTCCTCCAAAGAGAGATAATATTCTGGTTGTTTTAGCAGGCAATAGTAACATAGTTGAACTCAAACTGCCGACTCTGTCTCTTGGGCAGCAGCTCAAATCTCAGTTCAGGTTTTTTGTCTTGAACCAGCTGCTTGCGATCTGTCCTGAACATGCATGTTTCACTGCTTCGCCAGAGAGTGAAGAGTTTATATACAGATTTGTGGTTCTCCCTTCTAGCTCTCTTCCTTACAGAACTACCCCCTTGGCTTTCCAGTGACACAAACCCTGTTCTCTGGTCTCCAGGCCAGAAAGCTGGCAGGTTTTCGGTCAGAGTTTCAGCCACCTCAAGTGGTGCTGACCATGGCCTGCCTTCGGATGAGAGCCATCACAAGCTCGCCCCATGCCACTCCCTTCTTTCATGTGCTGACTCCCCTTCAGAATCCACCTGCTTTTAGTCACTCTCCAGTGCCTGTCTTCACATAGTCATCTTTTATATTTCACTGGTTTTTATTTTTACCAAAAAGGTGCCCTCTGTAACTTACAATGGAGAAAACCAAAGCCTCCCCTTTCCCATCTTCCATTTCAAAATCATAAATAAATATTTCTAGTCTCATTTGCCCTCAGTCATCAAGTAACCCATTCAAAATGATTTTTTTCCAGCCAACTCAGAGTCTCCCATGTTCATTTGTGCTTTTATTCATTCTGTGATGGCAAAGCAGAAATGTGGTTTGCAGAGTCCCAGCCCAGCATCACACAGAAGAGTATAGAAAGATGGGCTTGGAGCTAAGGCACTTAATAACTTATTATACTGGCATAGTCACCTTGGATAAAGCACTTCCCCTCTCTGAGTCTGTTTTCTCTTCTGTAAAGAGTTGGGTGTTCAATTCAGCATTATATATAATGGCAAAAGAAAATAATGAAAACAACTTTCAAAGGCCTAGCAAACAGTAAAAGGAATCATAGTAAAATAGAATTTGGCATATTTGTTAAGAATGATTTTGAAGTAAATGACATGGGAAATGTTCTTTATATATTGTTAGTGTAATGAAATTGCAATGATAAAATAAGTTACAAAATAGTTAACTGTAATAATAAGATCTCAGTTTAAAAAATATGTATAACATCCTTTCAAATACACAAATATATATAAAAATGTATATAACAAACTGCTAGCAACTGTTATGTTTTAGAGATAGGATTACAGATTATTTCTAGTTTCTTCTGTATTTTCCAATTTTTCTAAAATGATGTTGTCTTATGTTTGTTTCCAAGAAATAAAGCTTTGAAAACAATTTTAATGAAATGCACAGACTTTTTATTACCAGGCCCTTCCAACTGGATTTCTGTGATTCATTGATTTATTCAGCACATACTTATTAAGTACTTATATATACTTGCCATCCTGTTAAGCACTAGAGAGAAGTGAAAGGTTATTAGATATTGTACCTTAAAGCTTACAATTTAAAGGGGAATTGGACATGACTTACTTGTTTCTGAAACTCGCTGCCCAGTGCCCCAAATACAGTAGGTGCCCATTCGATGTTGTTTATTGAACAAATATTGATTGTAATTCCCTAGTTCAAAATCAATGCAGAATACTATCCCCAAGGCAAGAAGACACAAGGGGTGTGTAGCAGTCCAGAGATGGGGTCCAGGGGAAATGAGGACTGCAGAGAAGGAAGATATAGGCAGGGATGCAACCAATCAGATTTGGTGGGTGGAGAAGCAGGCAGAAGACCCCACTGGCCCGTGTCTGCGTGTGTGCTGGGCTCTGTGGGACTGGAGAGATCCACCAGCTTCCTCCACCTTGGCAAGGAGGCCCTTCCATAGCTCAGAAGAGGACTCAAGGTGATCAGAGGTCCCTGAGGACTTCTGGAAGAGGTCAAAGAACGTAGCCTCTCCCTCAATAGGTAACCCCTCAATCTGCATCCCTCGCTTGCAGGAAGGAAATTAGCATCTCCCAAGCTTTATTTCCATCTCCGTGAAAGGTTGATGGACAAATGCAGAATGTCCAATGTCCAATGTTCAGGGGATTCCCCCATCCAAGCCCATGGACTCCGTCTTCCCTGCAGCAACTCTGGGCAGTGCCTCTGGAGAGAAGAGAAGACGCACACCCCTTAATTAACAACTGGGGACACACTGGAAACAGCTGTGAATAATTAGACAATTTAAGTGCTGTGAAGGAGGAATAATTTCTGTAGCCTTTGTAATAAATCTTATGCTGTCTTGATCCCTATGCTGGACTTGAACTTGTTTTTTCCAGGGGTGGGTTAGCACATTACTCATAAAAGAAACAGTGTCCCCTTTGTTTGGGCTGGGTCTGTTTAATAACAAAGAGCCTACTGCAATTATGGGGGCAGCACGGTGAAAAAGCAAATGCCCCCCTGACTGTGCTCGCAAATTCCGTGGTGAGGTCGGTGGCAGCTCCCCGACCCAGCTGTCCTGTCCAGGGTGCCTTGACTTCTACTCTCAATGACCTATGTTTTCAATCTGCTTCAGACGCAGGAGAATGTGGTGGAAAAGGGAGTGGGACCAAATGTTTCACGCCAAACGGGAAGGATCTGAAGTTCACGTGGGGTTGAGCTTCTGCAGGACTCCAAGAGTTTGTCTGTTTTATTCCACCATATTATGTGAAAGAGAAAGGGGGGAGGGGACACACACACACACACACAAATCTTAGAAGGAAAGAGCAGGAAAGGAGAAAAGGGGTCCTCTAGGTGGACCACCTCTTGTGACTCCAGGGCCGCGGAGGGGCCTTGATATACCACTGGACTTGTCGTGGAATCCGAGGCAGAGCTCGGCAGTTCACTCTGCATTCTGCACAGCAGCTTCCAGCTGCTCAAACAAGCAGGAAGCCCCCGAGCTCCCTTCGGCAGTCTGTCCGGCTACTATCTGACCATAGTCTAAGGGTGAAGGGTGCGAGCTCTGGATCCAGACCTGGATTCTAATCCTGGCCTGACCCCTTCCTAAATGTGATCCCAGGGAAGCCATTTCACCTCTCTAGGTGTCAGCTTACTCACCTGGGAAATGGGCACAAAATAGCTTCCAAGGTCTGTCATGAGGGCTAATGAGATAATGCATATTAAAATATAACTGCCTACTCCACACTGGCACCCATGCAGCTGGGCATGGCTGGGGAAATGCAGACAGCCAAGCTGACTGGCCCCTCTGAATTCATGCCTTTGACCCTCAGGTCTGGTGCTGAGGCTCCCTGAAATCTTCCTCCTGTTCCCTAAGCACTCTTTACTTAGAAGTACATTCTAGGGAAACGGATGTGGCTCAAGAGGTTCGGTGCCCGTCTACCATATGGAGAGACCGGGGTTCGATCCCCGGTACCTCCCGGTAAAAAAAAAAAAAAAAAAGGAAGTACATTCTATACCTCCCCTCTCCTCTAACTGCCAGCACTCTCTCCTCCCTGCTTACTTTCAGCTAATGTCCTTACATTTATTTTATTTCACCAAAACGAATTTGAAGCAATCTAAAGGGAACTTCCAAATGGCCTTGGAAATGAAATGAACCAACCTACCTAAGTCCTCCTACAGTGTTCTCCCCCTGTTAAAACAGATAAATAGCCACATTCTTAGCCAAGTCATTTCCTCCCCTGCTGCTAGATCAAGATTCAGAAATTCTAATCAGCAAGTATACAGAGGTGCTAAACTTTTAATTCTGATGCTATTAGAAGGTGTATTAGTCAGCCAAAGGGTACTGATGCAAAATACCAGGAATCTGTTGGTCTTTATAAAGGGTATTTATTTGGGGTAGAAGCTTATAGCTACAGGCCATAGAGCTGAAGTTTCCTTCCTCACCAAAGTCTGTTGCTACATGTTGGAGCAATATGGCTGCCGACGTTTGCCAGGGTTCAGGCTTCTTGGGTTCCTCTCTTCCCAGAGCTGCGTTTCTCTCCGGGCTTAGCTCCTCTGGTTCCTCCACAAGGTCAGCTGTAGACTATGAGGCTCTCTAGGCTTTGCTTCTCTCCACAAGGCCAGCTGTGAACTCTCACACGAATGGCTCATCGCTATCCCGGGACCTTCTTTCCTTCCTCACCAGAACTCCAATATCAAAAACTGCTCTCTCTGTCCTTTGCCATGCCTTTTATATTTGATTCCCCCACCCACCAAGGGGTGGGGCTCAACACCCTACTGATGTGGTCCAGTTAACGCCCTAATCATAACTTAATCATGCCCAGATTAGCACCAGTTTACAAGCATGATCCAATTATATTTCTGGAATTTATAATTACATCAAATTGCCCGATGGCTACAGAAGGTAGGCTCTGGAGATATTTTCCTGAGTATCCAGCAGAACGTCCAGCATGGCAGATGCTCAGTAAATGTTTGGGATGGATGGGTGGATGGGTGGGTGGGTGGGTGGATGGATGGATGGATGGGTGGATGGATGGGTGGATGGGTAGGGGTATGGATGGATGGGTGGGTGGTTGGGTGGGTGGATGACCATCTGTGGATCTCAATGAGCTTTCCATGACACCAGTGAGTTACCAACTGTAGCTCCCCATCTCTCCCATCCCAGCCCAAGGGCAGAGGTCTTAAGCCTGTGTAAGGAGGTAGTAGAATGGAGGCCTCTGCATAAAGCCACTTGCAGGAAAATGGCAAAGGAGCAGCCACCACCTGACCAAGTCCTCAGGTGTGGGGAGGCGGGAGAACCAAGGATAAATTTATGCTCCTAATATGGCACTTGAACCCTAAACTGAGACATTAACATAAAAACTAACCCAGGACAAGTGAAAATTGCAAAGACCATTCTGTAGAGACATTTCTATAATCCAAGGTACATAGGATTCCCACAAAGAAACAATTCTGTAAGAGACGAGGTTGCAACCAAAAATTACAGACAGAAGAAATGAGTTATCATGAGGGTAATCAAGGAAGTTAGCATGCCAAGAACCAATCATATAAAAATAATCTGAGACTATTTAAAAATACCGCACTGTCTCATAATGATGGAAATGGTTCAGTCTGAGTTCATTTTCTTTTTAAAGGGAAACCAATAGTACTAGAAATCCAATCAAGCTGCAGATCATCAGAGACTGGAAAAACACTCCACTATTTACCCAGCTTCGGTCATTCAAATACCACCTTTACAATTTCAGCCACAACCAAAAAGAACTTTTATTACCTATTTGTTATTTTTCTTTAAATTTCCTCCATTTAAAATTTTTCATTAATTTAATTTAAAAGTAAGCTATAATTTTGCAGCAATGCCCATAACATCATGGATTTGACATGCTAATTATTTCCTTCTATTAAACATCAAACTAAACATCTAATTTATATGAATATTTATCCATGGACCATCTGAAAATAGCTCATACACCACCAGTGATGCATCTCCCAAATTTTGGAAAATGCTGATTTCGAGCAACCCCCTCATTTCAAAGTTAGGACAGTAAAACATTGCCAGAGGTTGTAGAGCCAGGGTCAGGGAGGGCCAGGACCTGAACCCAGACACCTGCCTCTTGGTTGAGGGACTGACTACATTCTGTGTCATGTCACCATCATTCACATTTTTTCTTGCATAACTTTTTTAATCCATCATAAAAGTCAGACATACTTTATTTTCCAAAACAAGTATGTAAATTGCCTTAAAAGGGAGGACAGTAACTTCCATCAGATATTTACTACATCTCTGTAAATTCAACCCATCTGCTTTTAAGCTGATGAAATGGGAAGCAAGCAAGACTCCTTTCCCCAATGAATGAAGAAGCAAATCTGCATGAAATGTATTAAAGTAATAATAGTGCTAAAGTCACAGTGAGTGGAGAAGTTCAAAGGGCTTCATGAATATGAAATCATTCATAACCCTTTGAAAGAAACTAAAGGGAGAGCAATTTCCTTTACTACTAAAATATTCCTAATCCTTGGGTGAGCTGGAGCCTGCCTGCTTTGAACGACTGCCTAGCAAAAGAGATGTTTAGGACATTTTTATTAAGCTATGATCACAACCAACTCTCAGTTATCTCTGGAAGCAAAATTTCCAGCTCATCTCCAGATTTCGTCTCCATTTCTTCAATACCGTCACCACTTGATCTATGAATTTTCCAAATACAATATCGCAAGCGAAGTATTCAAACTTCATAGCACATTGGTCAAGGCCCCTCTCAATTGGATATCAGCCGCCTTTCTGGGCCTCCCTGCAGCCACTTGCCCACACACTGGACCTACACTTATGCCGTACAGTTAGGGAGGCGACAGCCTGTAGCAAATACATACAAAAATTTCAACCGCACGACACAGCAGAATTGTCCTTCTCACTTCCGTAACAGTGCCCTGTAGGTGTTCCAGTGTGTCAGCAGCTTTCCTCCATGTCATGACCCAGGGATCCAGGACGTTTCCATTGCATAGCTCGGCCATTCCTGGAAACTCAGAATCTTCCGCCTCCAGCTGGCAGATGGGAAGAATTTGTGGAGAGTTTTCTTCTTTCTTAACCACGTCGGCCTGGAGATGGCAAGCACCGCTGTTCTTACATTCCACTGGCAGGAGCACTCATCTGGCAACACCCGCGTGGAAGAAAGGCTGGGACACGCAGGCTCTGAGTGGACACTCCTGCGGCACTTTCTCCAACTCTAGAACTCCTATTCACCCTTCAAGGCCAGGTTCAAATACCACCTCTTCTGCAAAGCTGTCTGATATTTCACACAGAATTAACCAACTTCTCACTCTCATTTCCACAGCATACTGGACATATCTTCATTAGAACATAACTAGGTATTCAGATATCTGTCTTTTCTGACAGAATGAACCCTGAAGAGCTAGATCTGCCTTTTGTTCAACTTTGTATCACTTCTAGAAACTAGCATGTTTCCTGGCATAGGACATTGGGCATTCGATAGATATTTTTTGAATTAAACTAAAGTATGCTCCTAAAATTAATTAATAAACATTTAGTGAGTTAGTGCTGTGTTCTCAGAACTGCAAAAAGTGGAAAAAAAGTTTCCAAATAAATATAGAAGTAATCTTTACATCTAAAAAGTATAAATTTCAACCAAAACGTATGACTAATGGGAAAATTTCAATAGAATGTTGGGATCTCTTGCAATCCTTCCAAAGGCAAATAGAAATAAATTGAAGGTAATCTACATCCCCTCCTTTCCCCAAGCAGTTGTTCTCGTCCTTAACAAATAAAAGTAAAATTTGCTACAGAATATTAAGAATGGCAGGGGGTATACTAGTGGAGGAGAGAGAAAGAGAAGAGAGGACAAGAAAGAAATTGCATTACATTCAGGTAGGACAACAATCTTTTTTTTCACTTTTTATTTTGAAATAACTTTAGACTTAGAGAAGAGTTGCAAAAAAAAGTACAGTGTTTGTGTATCCATCACCCAGCTTTCTCTAAAGGTAATAGTTTACATAACTATGGTTCATTTATTAGAAAACAAGAAAGTGAGGAAGCGGATGTGACTCAAGCGATTGGGCTCCCACCTACCACACTGGAGGTCAGTGGTTCTGTTCCCCGTGCCTCCAGGAGAAGACAGCGAGCTGGCGCGACAGCAGCGATTGCCGCAGCGGCGGATACTTCTAGAGCACAACACGGGGCTGTCCCAGGAGTGCCAGGGCCTCCACCTTCACTGCCTGGAGAGATGTAGATTGTGACTGCTATATTTGAGCTGCCTTGGTGGGAGAAATTTGAAATTCAGTAGCGTTTGAACTGCTGATTATTTGGATTTTTTTTAACTTTGGCACATTGATCTATCTAACCTAGTGGGGAAAACTCTTCCTACTTTTCTCAGAGACTCCCAGCTTGCAACTGTGCCCTCCACACTGTCCTTACTTATTTCTGTCCTCACTCTAATTCCAGAGTGCCACCACCCCTTTCACTAAATTGGTCCTAAGCAGAAGATCTCTAGCTGACCCACCTTGAGGCAGGAAAAAATGCCAGGAAGAGGGAGGTACCCCTGACCATTAAAGTTTTTTGGTTTTTGTTTAGACTGGAGATGTTGGGGAGGGACAAGCACACAGTTTATGAGACAGACAAAATGCATTATAGCTGTACGGTGGAGCAGCCACTCTGCATCCCTAGATATGTTGGGGAGGAGGCAGAAGCCTTGATGGAGACTGTGGAGGACAGAGCAGGAGCTCATTTCCTCTGCACATGTTGGCTGTTAGATCTTTGTATGTTAAAAAAAAGAAAAGAAAAGAAAAATCAGTGTTTGCTTTTTGCATTGATTCCAACTCATAAAAGGGAAGGGAAAGGGGAAGGAGAAGGAGAAGGAGGAGGTGGAGGAGGAGGAGGAGGAGGAGGAGGAGAGGGAGAAGGAGAGGGAGAGGGAGAGGGAGAGGGAGAGGGAGAGGGAGAGGGAGAGGGAGAGGCAGAGGGAGAGGGAGAGGGAGGAGGGGGAGGGAGAGGGAGGAGGAGGAGGAGAAGGAGAAAGAGAAGGAGAAGAAGACACAACTTAAAACTGGTGGCAGCTGAAAGACAGAGCCAGGTTACTCTGGCTCACCTCCCAGAACTTACCCTGCAGGCAGAAGCAGTTTGCTGGCAGCTACACCAGTGTCCGATACTTCTCTCCCACTCCTAGGAGGGGGTGTGTGAAGACTATTCATAGGGAGTGGAAGGTGCATTCTGTTTCTGTGAGGGGAGGAATTCCCAAGCCCATGAGCACAGGCTAAGATGCAGACTCAGAAAAGATGGCAAGGACTCCGCACTCTCGAGTCAGGCTGTTCTTCACGACAGGCAGGCTGAGCTCTGAAGCAGAGACCTCCCAGCACAGAGGCAATGTGCAGACACTGTGAATGGTTATATTTAGGTTGGTTGGTTTGTTTTTCTTAGCCCCTGGCTCTCAAGAAAGTCTCTATCATATCACTAGGTGAATATATTTATGTAAATTCAGACATTCTCAGATAAACAAAAGCTGAGGGAGTTCATCACCGCTAGACCTTCCCTAGAAGCAATGCTAAAGGGAGTTCTTCAGACTGAAAGCAAAGGACACTAGACAGTGGTTCAAAGCAGCGTAAAGAAAGAAAGACCTATGGTAAAGGTTACCAGTTGGGAAATTATAACACCAATAATATTGTACTATATTTTTTAGTATATAACTCCACTTCTTACTTTTTACAGGGGCTAAAATGAAAACGTGTAAAGAGTAATGACAAATCTATGATTTTTGACTTAAAATGTACAAAGATATAAATTGCAACAAATACTTTTTAAAAAGGTGGTATACAAAGGGATACAGGGACAGTGTAGGTGCTATTGAAGCTACGTTGGTAAGAAATAAAAAATATTTAATATGTTAAATTTTAACTCCATGGTAATCTCAAAGAAAATACATTTTTTTTAAATGTCCAGAAAGAAATGAGAAGGGACGCAGTATGGTGTAATACAAAAATAATAATAATAAATATGAAAGTAGTCATAAGGGAAGAATTGAAGAACAAAAAAGGGGGGGGTTAAGATTTGCAAATATTAAATAGCAAAACGCAGAAGAAAGTTCTGAATTATCAGTAATTACTTTAAATATGAATGAGTTAAACTTTCCAGTCAAAAGGCAGAGATTGACAGAATGGATAAAAAGCATGACTCAACTGTATACTACTCAAAAAAGACTCACCTTAAATTCAAAGACATAAGCAGGTTGAAAGTGAAAGGATGGAAACAAATATATACTAAGCAAGTAGTAACCAAAGATAGCTGGGGAGGCAATACTAATATCAGATAAAGTACACTTGATGTCAAAAACTATTATAAGGGACAAAGAAGGTCATTATATATTGATAAAGAAGTCAATTCAACAAGAAGACATAACAGTTATAAATATTATGCACACAATAGCACATCCCCAAAATATATGAAGCAAATATTGACAGATTTGAAGGGAGAAATAAACAATTATACATTAATAGTAGCCATGGCAGTTTATATTATTTATAATTCCCAAAAAAAGATATAGATTATGTTTGTAAACTGGTATGTTCCTTTGGGCGTGATACCCTTTGATTGTATTAGAGTCAGCTGAGATGCCTCTGATTAAACTATATTAAGATTAGGACTCTGATTCTACCACGTCAATAGGGCGACTCAGTTTGAGTACCTGCCCCCTTTGTGGGCTATATAAATGGAAACTCAGTCAAGGAAGCAGATACTAGAGAAAAGAGAGAGAGATCCACAGACACAGAAGAGGACTTTGATCCTGCGGCC
Source organism: Tolypeutes matacus (assembly GCA_026826555.1). Taxonomy (NCBI): domain Eukaryota; kingdom Metazoa; phylum Chordata; class Mammalia; order Cingulata; family Chlamyphoridae; genus Tolypeutes; species Tolypeutes matacus. The sequence goes on from JAKSZT010054523.1 coordinate 1,172,781, forward strand.
CCAGGGAAAGATAATCCCATGATCTTGACAGAAGATCAATAAGGAATAGGAGACCTGAACAAAACTCAAAATCAACTAGGCCTAACAGACATATATACAACACTTCACTCAACAGCAGCAGAATACATATTCTTCCCTAGTGCACATATTCTCCAGGATAGACCATATCTTAGGCCACAAATCAAGTATGAATAAATTGAAAAATATTGAAAATACACAATGCATCTTCTCTGACCACAATGAAATGAAACTAGAAATCAATAACAGAAAAGAAATGGAAAAGTCACAAATACGTGGGAATTAAACAATGTGTCTTAAACAACCAAAGGGTTAAAAAGGAAATGACAGGAAAAGTAGGAAATATCTTAAGGCAAATGAAAATAAATACAACATATCAAAACTTTTGGGATGTAGCAAAGCCAGTGCTGAGAGGGATATTTATAGCCCTAAATGCTTAAATTTAAAAAGAAGAAAGATGCCAAATCAGAAACATAAAACTGTAGAAACTAGAAAAAGAAGAGCAAACTAAACCCAGCGTGAGCAGGAAGAAGGTAATAACAAAGATTAGAGCAGAGGCAAATGAAATAGAGAATAAAAAACAATAGAGAGAACCAATGAAAGCCAAAGTTAGTTCTTTGAAAAGATAGATAAAATTGACAAAATTTTACCAGAATGATGAAGAAGAAAAGAGAGAGGAAGCAAATAATTAAAATCAGACATGAAAGGACGGGGGACATTACTATCAATCCCAGAGAAATGAAAAGGACTATAAGAGGATACTATTTATAACTGTACGCCAACAAGTTAGATAACCTAGATGAGATGTATAAATTCCTAGAGACACACATGCCTACACTGACTCAAGAAGAAATAGAAGATCTCAACAAATCATTAACTAGTGAAGAGATTGAACCAATTATCTGAAAGCTCCCAGCAAGGAAAAGCCTAAGACCAGATAACTTCACAGGGGAATTTTACCAAACATTCCCAGAAGAATTAACACCAATTCTGCTCAAACACTTCTAAAAAAATTGAAGAGGAAAGAACACTCACTAACTAATTCTCTGAGGCAAGCATCACCTTCATACCAAAAGCCAAATAAAGATACCACGAAAAAGAAAACACACACCAACATCCCTTCTGAATACAGAGGCAAATATCCTCAACAGAATACTAAAAACCGAATCCAGCAGCACCTTAAAGGAATTATTCATCATGATCAGGTGGGATTTATTCCAGGTATGCAAGGGTGGTTCAACATAAGGAAATCAATTCATGAAACACATCACATTAACAGAATGAAGGGGGAAAACCATGTGATCATCTCAATTGATGCAGAAAAGGCATTTGACAAAATCCAGCACCCCTTCTTGATAAAAATACTTAGAAAACTGGGAGTAGAAGGAAACTTCCTCTACATGATAAAGGACATATATGAAAAATCCACAGCTAACATCACACTCAATGGTGAAAGACTGAAAGCTTTCCCCCTAAGATTAGGAACAAGACAAAGATGCCCACTGTCACCATTTTTATTCAACTTTGTACTGAAAGTTCTAGCCAGAGCAATTAGGTAAGGAAAAGAAATAAAAGGCACCTAAATTAGAAAGGGAGAAGTGAAATTTTCTCTCTTTGCAGATGACATGATCTTATATATAGAAAATCCTGGAAAACCCACAAGAAAGCTACTAGAGCTAATGAATGAATTCAGCAAAGTGGCAGAGTACAGGATCACCACACAAAGATCAGTAATGTATCTATACAATAAAAATGAACAACCTGAAAAAAATCAAGAAAAATATTCCATTTATAATAGCAACTAAAAGACTCAAACATCTAAGAATAAATTTAACCTAAGATGTAAAAATCTTGTACATGGAGAACTACACAATATTGGTAAATGAAATAAAAGAAGACCTAAATAAATGGAAGGAAATTCTGCTTTCATGTATTGGAAGACTAAATATTGTTAAGAAAGATGTCAATACCATCCAAAGAGATGTGTAGAATCAATGTAATCCCTATTAAAATTGCAACAGCCTTCTTTGCAGAAATGGAAAAACCAATCATCAAATTTATACAGAATGGGGGCAGATGTAGCTCAAATGGCGGGCATCCGTCTCCCATATGGAGGGACCTGGGTTCGATCCCTGGGCCCTCCTGGTAAAATTAAAAAAGGAAAAAAAAATTTATACAGAAGTCTTATGGGCCCCAAATGGCCAAAACTATCTTGAAAAGGAAGAAAGAAGTTGGAGGATACACACTCCTGAATTTAAAACTTAATACAGGAAAGCGGATGTGGCTGAAGCAGTTGGGCACCAGCCTACCAGATGAGAGTTACCAGGTTCGGTTCCCAGCGCCTCCTAAAAAGAAGACGAGGAGACAAAGAGAGCACAAAATGAACAAACACAGAGGGTAGACAGCAAGCTTAAGCAACGGGGGTGGAAGAGGCGGAATAAAAGAATAAAATCAATCTTTAAAAAAAACTTAATAAAAAGTTACATTAATCAAAACAGCATGGTACTAGCAGACAGACATATAGACCAATGGAATCAAATTGAGAGTTCAGAAATAAATCCTCACATCTCTGGCCAATTGAGTTTTTTTCAAGGATGCCAAATCCATTCAATGGGGAAAGAATAGTCTCTTCAGCAAACAGTGCTGAGATTGAACTGGATATCCATGTGCAAAAATAATAACTCATAATGAGCCAAAGACCTAAACCTAAGAAGCAAAACTATAAAACTCCTAAAAGAAAACATAGGAAAGCATCTTCAGAAACTTGAATTAGGCAATGGTTTCTTAGACTTTACCCCCAAACACAAGCAACAACAAAAAATAGATCAGTGAGACTATCAAATTTTAAAACTTTGGTGCATCAAAGGACTTCATCATGAACATCATAAGAAAACCTATAGAATGGGAGAAAATATTTGCAAACCACAAATCCAATTAGGTTTAACATCCAGAATATATAAAGAAATCCTACAACTCAACAATAAAAAGACAACCCAATTTTAATGGGCAAAAACTTGAACAGACATTTTTCCAAAGAAGAAAAAAAGCAAATGGCAAAAAAAGCAAATGGAAAGATGCTCAACATCATTAGCCATGAAGGAAATGCAAATCAATACCACAATAGCATACCATTTCACACCCATTAGTATGGCTTCTATTTAAAAAAAAAAAAAAAAAAAAAAACAGAAATAAATGTTGGAGAGGCTGTGGAGAAATAGGAATACTCGTTCATTGTCTGTGGAACTGCAAAATGGTACAGCTGCTGTGGAAGACAATTTGGCAATTCCTCAAAAAGTTAAATATAGAATTACCTGGCAATCCTACTTATAGGCAATCCCAAAAGAATTGAAAGTACAGACTTAACAGATGTTTGCTCACCAATGTTCAAAGTGGCATTATTCACAATTGCCAAAAGAGGGAAGCATCCCAGGTGTCTATCAATAAATGAATGGATAAACAAAATGTGGTATAGACATACAATGGAATATTAGTAAAAAAGAATGAAGTTCTGATATATGCGACAGCATTGGTGAACTTTGAAAACTTCATATTGAGGGAAATAAGCCAGACACAAAAGTATAACTAGTGTATGATCTCACTGATATGAAATAATTAGAACAAGCAAATTCATAGAGTCAGAATCTAGAATACAGGTTACCAGGGGACCGGGTGGGGATAGGGAATAGGGAGTTAATGTTTAAATTGTACAGAGTTTCTATTTGGGGTGATAGAAACATTTTGGTAATTGATGGTGTTGATGGTAGCACAATATAGTGAATGTCGTTGAAATGTGAAATTTTAGATTGTATATATGTAATCAGAATTTAAAAAATTTTAAAAACCATAACACAGTGAACACTAATGTAAACTATGAACTACAGTTAATAATATAATAATATTGTTTCATCAGTTTTAACAAAATATCACACTAATGCAAAGTGTTAATAATGGGAAACTGTGATGGGGATATATGGGAACCCTGTACTTTCTGCATGATTTTTCTGTAAACCTACATCTTCTCCAATAAAGTATGTATGTGTATGTGTATACACATACATACACATATATGCCAAAAAACAAGGAAGTGACATTGGTACAATCATATCAACTACTCTAAAGACCCTATTCAAATTTTACCAGTATACCTACTATGTTCTTATTCCATCCCAGGATCCTATCCAGCAGCCCACATTGCATTTCATTGTTATTTCTCTTGATTCTCCTGCAGCCTCCATGAGTTTCTCATTCTTGGTTTTACAAGGTTGATACTTTTGAAAAATATTGATCAGTTATTCTGCCAAATGACTATGGCAACATTCTTGAAGGGGTTTTAATATTCTAAAAAGACAAGGAGTTAAATCTATGTGACTGTAAACTTATAGTTACAGAAAAGGAGGCATCTCAGCCTTTAAAGTTCCTGTCTCAGATGACAGACTCTCCCTAAAGGTCAAGTTGAAGCCTCACTTGATTTGTCTCTGGTCCCCTGTGGACAAAAGCCAGCTAGGTGGGAGACGAGTGAACACATTCTCCAAAGTGGTGCATTCTTCACAATCGGTGAGGTCATATGTTGAGATGAGTGTCGAGACTATGCTAAAAAGATGGCAGAGGAGGTAGCCTGAGAGGGAGACCCTGAGAAACATACAGAGGTAGTCAACAGGCTTCCTCTTCTGATGGACAATTTCCAAAGCACCCACAAGTGCAGGCTCCATCGCCTTGTCTAGCCACCAGGACTCTAAGTCCATGCTCATGCCCCTTAATCAGAACCACCTTAGCCTCCGGCTGCAGATACCAGGGTCTCCCTTTCCTTCCCATCTCCAGACACACATTCCAGAGGTCCAGTGTAACGAGAACTGCCCCCAGACCTGCCTCCAACCGCAGCATTCAGCTTTGCTGGGTCAATACCATGCAGCAAAGCCTAGTGGTCCAGTGTGTGGGATCTGGGGCCAGACTTACCTGAGTCTGAATCCTGTCTGCCTTAGAGGAGACATTGGAAAGCATTTGGCCAGTGCCTGTTGCACATAAGAGTCCAACATAGCTGAGGCTGGGTGATCTCTACAAGGATTTTTCCAGGTGATCCCTCTTTGTGTGTTTCCCTTCCCCTCTTCTTTCTCACTTGCACCCAAGGGCGAATTTCCCTCCCCCCCACACACACACACACCAAACCAGACCCAAAGATTCAGAGACCTTCCCTGGAATGCTGCTGAAGATTCTCTTAGGCATGGCCATGGGGGGTGGACTTCCCCTCTCAGAAGCTAGAAAGACCGGGCAATTGCAGAGGCCCACAGAGGAAAGGGGAAGGGTCTGGGAGGACACTGTGCCGCCTCCATGTCCATCACCTCCCAGGGTGGGCTCCATGACCCGTGTGCCCTGTGCACAGTGTCCCTCTGAGCTGGACAGCGACGGGGAGCCCGGTTAGCTACGCATATTGGTATTATCGTCCACTCCCTGCCAATGTCCTGGACACCATATAAGCTTTGAAGACCCTCAATACCATGTAGCAAATACCCAGTTGATGCTGATGCTGCCAGCGCAGGGACCACACTTTGAGAATCAAAGTTCCAGAAGAATCCCTATAAATTTGTGGTTCTTGCCTGCAGTGAAAGTGGAGGGGGGTCTGGCTTTAGAAAACAGATACCTAGTCTAAAGATACTGATTTTAAAAACCAGCATTGAGAAAAATAGCTAGAGGACAAGCTGAAACAGCCCCAAAAAAGATCTTCTAGGGTTTAGGACAGCAGATGAAGGCTGCACACCACCCAGAGGAGAGAGGGACAGAAGAGGGAAATCGTGACGACAGAACTATGAGTTGGAAGTAGCAGCTTCTGCTGCTGCCGGCACCCTCCCCCACACTCTTTAGAATTCTCGGGCCTCTGGGCCTGCAACCACAGACAAAGGGGGCTCCAGGGATCTACCACTCCTGGAAAGGGGAGAGAGAGGGACACAGCCTTAGGCTGACTCAGGTTTGGACCTGTAAATTTGGGCTGCGGAGCCCCACGGACCCTTCCACACAGCGGTTTGCCCTGGGAGCCTAGGAAGGACTGGAGAAATCTGACCCTCGCAACCTCCCTCTCTTCTAGCCTGGACTAATTGTTGAGGACACCACGGGAGAGGGGAGAGAGAGCCTGGGGCTAACCCTGCTTTTTTTTTTTTTTTTAATTTATTTATTTTTTATTGTGGGTAAAAATCAAAATTTTCACAATACATGCCAATATTTGTAAAACAATATATAAATATATATATATGAATATATGTGCATTTGCTTACAAAAATGTTATATATATATATATATATATTTTTTTTTTTAAGAGGTGCTTAGATTACCTAAAATATTACATGGAACCTAACGTGATTCCCATGTTCCCCACCTCCCACACCTCCCTGCTTTTGACTCCCAGGTTTGGTCTGCCCTGTCCCGAGAGCCCGTCCAGGCCAGGTGGGGCTGCGCCATTGTTTGCCTTGGAGCCTGCAAGGGGCTAAAGATATACAAACCTCCCAATCTCCTCCTCTACTAACAGGGACTGATCATTGAGGATTCAGAAGGGAGTGGAAATATTTCCTAGCTGGGAAAAGGGGGGCGCTACGAGAGAAATCTGGAGAACTGTCTCAGAAAGTTTGAATCACAGGGCTCCTAGCCCCCAGACAGGAAGCTCTATCACATTGATCTGGTCTGTGTCACAACAAATACGCTCCGACCAGGCATTGAATTGAGAGCTGCCAACAAGAACCATCTCCTGGAAGACCAAGGAAGTGCACATAAGAAAATTAATAAGTAAGAGAGGCTTTTCCTGGCCTCTATAGCCTCCCTGCCCAAGTCCCTAGGAAACGACTCTACAACCAATTACTGGGTACAGTGCCCAGTTTTGAGCAACCAGCAGAACAATCCTAACAATCAAGGTTGAGCCAAAAATCAAAGAGCTGTGGTAACTCACAGCCTCCTGCCACTAAAACCCCATAAAAGAGAAAGAGATAGAGCATCTAAGTAAAATACAAACTAACCAGATGCCTAAGCACCAGCAAAAGATTACGAGCCATACTAAGAAAATAGAAGACATGGCCCAAGAAAAGGAATACAGCAAAGTCCCAGAAGAGATGCAGAATTTGAGAGAACTAACCAGTGAGATGAGCACAAATTTCCAAAATCAAATTAATGAGATGAAAGAGAATATAGTTAAAGAGATCAATGACATCAAGAAGTCATTGAGCGAACGCAAAGAAGAATTTGAAATCCTGAACAGAAAAGTAACAGAGTTCATGGGAATGAAAGACACAATAGGTGAAGTCAAAAATACATTTGAGGCATACAACAGCAGGCTCGAAATGATAGAAGAAAGAATAAGTGATACCGAAGACAGAGCAGCTAAAATTGAAGAGAAAAAAGAACAGAGAGAGAAAAGAATGGAAAAAATTGAGCAGGGGCTCAGAGAGTTGAATGACAACACAAAACGCAAGAACATACGTGTCATGGGAGTTCCAGAAGGGGAAGAGAAAGGAAAAGGGGCAGAAAGAGTATTTGAGGAAATAATAGTTGAAAATTTCCCAACTCTAACGAAAGAAATGAACTTACATGTCCAAGAAGCACACTGTACTCCAATGAGAATAAATCCAAATAGACCTACGCAAAGACACATATTATTCAGAATGTCAAATGTAAAAGATAAAGAGAAAATTCTCAGAGCAGCAAGAGAGAAGCAAACGATCACGTACAAAGGATGTCCAGTAAGACTTAGTGCAGATTTCTCTTCAGAAACTATGGAGGCGAGAAGACAGTGGTATGATACAATTAGGAAACTAAAAGAGAAAAACTGCCAGCCGAGAATTCTTTATCCAGCAAAACTGTCCTTCAAATATGAAGGTGAATATAAAGTATTCACAAACAAACAGAAACTAAGAGAGTTTGCAAAAAAGAATCCACCTTTGCAGGAAATATTAAAGGAAGCCTTAGAACCTGAAAGAAAAAGACAGGAGAGAGAGGCTTGGAGGAGGGTATAGAAGAAAGAAAAGCAGAAAGGATAACCAAAAGAGTAAAAAGAGAGACAAAAATAAGATGACATATGAAAACCAAAGAATAAAATGGAGGAAATAAATAGTGCGTTTTCAGTATTATCATTGAATGTGAATGGATTAAATTCCCCAATCAAAAGATACAGGCTGACAGAATGGATAAAAAACATGAGCCATCCATATGCTGCTTACAAGAAACTCACCTCAGACCCAAGGATACAAACCGGCTGAAAGTAAAAGGTTGGAAAAAGATACTCCACACGAATAGTAAACAGAAAAGAGCAGGGGTAGCTATACTAATATCAGACAAAACAGACTTCAAATGCAAAAAGGTGATAAGAGATGAGGAAGGCCATTATATATTAATAAAAGGGACAATCCTCCAGGAAGATATAACAGTCATAAATATCTACGCACCTAACCAGGGTGCCCCAAAATATATGAGACAAACTCTGGCAAAACTGAAGGGAGAAATAGACATTTCTACAATAATCTTTGGAGACTTCAACATCCCTTTCACATCATTAGATAGAACAACTAGACAGAAGATCAACAAGGAAACAGAGAACTTGAACAATATGATAAACAAGTAGACCTAACAGACATATACAGAACACTGCATCCAAACTCAGCGGCTTATACATTCTTCTCAAGTGCCCATGGATCTTTCTCCAGGATAGAACACATGTTAGGTCACAATACAGCTCTCAATAAATATAAAAAGATTGAAATTATACAAAGCACCTTCTCAGATCATAATGGAATGAAACTAGAAATCAATAACAGACCAGAAAAAAGTAAATTTGCAAATGTGTGGAGACTGAACCACACACTCCTAAATATTCAGTGGGTCAAAGAAGAAATTGCAAGTGAAATCAGTAAATATATTGAGACAAATGAAAATGAGAACACAACATGTCAAAACTTATGGGATACAGCGAAGGCAGTCTTGAGAAGGAAATTTATAGCCCTAAATGCCTATATTAAGAAACAAGAAAGAGCTAAACTCAAAGATTTAACTGAACAACTTGAGAAACTAGAAAAAGAACAGCAAACCAATCTCAAAGCAAAAAGAAGGAAAGAAATAATAAAGATTAGAGCAGAAATAAATGAAAACGAGAACAGAAAAACAATAGAGAAAATCAACAAAACTTTTGGTTTTGAGCCATCCATATGCTTTTGGCTGGTTCTTTGAGAAGATCAATAAAATTGACAAACCCCTTGCAAGACTAACAAAGAGAAAAAGAGAGAAGATGCAAATAAATACAATCAGAAATGAAAGGGGGGAAATTACAAATGACCTCACAGAAATAAAAAGAATCATAAGAGGATATTATGAAAAACTATACGCCAACAAACTAGACAACCTAGATGAAATGGACAAATTTCTAGAAACTCATAACCAACCTACACTAACACAACAAGAAATACAAGAACTTAACAAACCAATCACAATTAAGGAGATTGAATCCATCATAAAAAAAATCTCCCAGCAAAGAAAAGTCCAGGACCAGATGGCTTCACAGGTGAATTCTATCAAGCATTTCTAAAAGAATTAACACCAATCCTGTTTAAACTCTTCCAAAAAATTGAATAGGACGGAAAATTACCCAACATATTTTATGAAGCCAACATCACCCTAATACTAAAGCCAGACAAAGATTCCACAAGAAAAGAAAATTAGACCAATCTCTCTAATGAACATAGATGCAAAAATTCTCAACAAAATACTTGCAAATCGAATCCAACAGCATATCAAAAGACTTATACATCATGACCAAGTGGGATTTATTCCTGGTATGCAAGGCTGGTTCAACATAAGAAAATCAATCAATGTAATATACCACATTAACAAATTGAAGGAAAAAAAACAAATGATCATCTCAATAGATGCAGAAAAGGCATTCGACAAAATCCAACATCCTTTTTTGATAAAAATACTGCAGAAGATAGGAATAAAAGGAAAATTCCTCAATATGATAAAAGGCATATATGAAAAACACACAGCCAACATCATACTCAATGGGGAAAGGTTGAAAGCTTTCCCCCTAAGATCAGGAACAAGACAAGGATGCCCACTGTCACCATTGTTATTCAACATTGTACTAGAAGTTCTAGCTAGGGCAATTAGACAAGACAAAAAAATTAAAGGCGTCCAAATAAGAAAAGAGGAAGTAAAACTCTCACTGTTTGCGGATGACATGATCCTGTATTTAGAAAATCCTGAAGTATCCACAACAAAGCTACTTGAACTAATAAATGAGTTCAGCCAAGTGGCAGGATACAAGATCAACACGCAAAAATCAGTAATGTTTTTGTACACTAGTACTGAACAATCTGAGGAGGAAATCAGGAGGAAAATTCCATTTTCAATAGCAACAAAAAGACTCAAATACCTAGGAGTTAATTTAACCAAAGAAGTACAGGACTTCTATGCAGAAAACTACACAACAATGCTAAAAGAAATTTTAAAAGACCTAAACAAATGGAAAGACATTCCATGTTCATGGATTGGAAGACTAAATATTGTGAAGATGTCAATCTTGCCCAAACTGATTTATAGATTCAATGCAATACCAATCAAAATCCCAACAGCTTACTTTACAGAATTAGAGAAGGCAATTACCAAATTCATCTGGAAGGGTAAGTGCACCCGAATAGCCAAAAGTATTCTAAAAAAGAAGAGCACTGTGGGAGGAATTTCACTGCCTGACCTTGAAACATATTACAAAGCTACAGTGGTCAAAACAGCATGATCAGTGGAATAGAATTGAGAATCCAGAAATATACCCTCACCTATACAGTCAACTGGTTTTTGACAAACCTACCAAGCCCACGCTGATGGGAAAAAACAGTCTCTTCAACAAATAGTGTTGGGAGAACTGGATATCTATAACCAAAAGAATGAAAGAGGACCCCTATCTCACCCCCTATACAAGAATCAACTCAAAATGGATCAAAGATCTAAATATAAAAGCCAGCACCATAAAACTACTAGAAGAAAATGTAGGGAAACATCTTCAAGACCTCGTAATAGGTGGTGGTTTCTTGGACCATACACCCAAAGCATGTGCAACAAAAGAAAAAAATAGATGAATGGGACCTCCTCAAAATTAAACACTTTTGCACCTCAAAGGACTTTGTCAAAAGGGTGAAAAGGCAGCCAGCTCAATGGCAGAAAGTATTTGGAAATCACATACCCAATAAGGGTTTAATATCCAGGATATATAAAGAGATGTTACAACTCAACAATAAAAAGATAAACGACCCAATTAAAAAATGGGCAAAATACTTGAATAGACATTTGTCCAAAGAAGAAATACAAGTGGCAAAAAAACACATGAAGAAATGCTCAACATCACTCATGATTAGGGAAATGCAAATCAAAACTACTATGAGATATCCTTTCACACCTATCAGAATGGCCACTATTAAAAAGACAGAGAACTACAAGTGTTGGAGAGGATGTGGAGGGATAGGAACACTTCTTCACTGTTGGTGGGAATGCAGGATGGTACAGCCACTGTGGAGGACTGTTTGGCAGTTCCTAAAGAAGTTGACTATAGACTTGCCATGTGACCCTGCGATACCACTACTGGGTATATACCCAGAAGAACTGAGAGCAGTGACACCAACAGACATCTGCACACCGATGTTCATAGCCACATTATTCACCATTGCCAAAAGTTGGAAACAACCCAGGTGTCCATCACAGATGAATGGATAAACAAACTGTGGTCTATTCACACGATGGAATATTATGCAGCTGAAAGAAGAAATGAAGTCATAAAGCATATGGCAACATGGATGAACCTGGAGGACATTATGTTGAGTGAAGCAAGCCAGACACAAAAGGACAAATACTGTATGAATGCATTACTATGAACCAAATATATTGTGTAATATATTGATTTTTTTAAAAAATTACATGTATCCATTACATTTAATTGAGAAATGTATATATTTATTCATCTGTGTACTTTTTAGTTTTTAATTGTTTATATTTTCAATTATTAAAGGTACAAAATAAAGTTTAAAAAATGTTAAAAAAAAAAAACAGCATTGCTGATCAGCCAGGTGGTCCTACTGTGCGTCTAAGAGGTGAGCACCACTGCTCTAACAGACAACCACAAACGTCCCCTGGGGTCTTCGTCTAAACATAGTTGCTCCCAAACCGTTTCATTCTTCAAGAGTCTGTAAATGATTCTACTCTAGGGCACTTTGGGGTTGGAGGTAGATTTTTTCCCCATGATCCCTAGCATGTAAGGAAGTGTTTCATTCATTGGAATTATACTGGTATTTCCTAGAAATTCTTCCATGGTAGGTTTGCCCACGTTAACGAGGGAAGAGCTGGGTGGCGGGCAAGGGTAGAAAACGCGGGCACCCACGGCTGCTGGGGGGTCCAGCCCGCCACCTAACATCTGAGGGGCGGGAGCGGGTGCAGCCTTCCCTCGGGCACTTGTCAACGTCAGGCAGCCTCCTCGGAAGCAGCAGGTGCAAGACTAGGGCTCCGGGCCTCCGTGTCAGTGGCCTGTCGCTGCTGTAACAAATGACCAAATGGTGGCTTAAGCAGCAGCAATTTTCCCCTCACGGTTCTGGAGGCCAGAAGTCTGGATCCAAGGTGTCGGCAGGACCGTGCGCCCTCCACAGGCTCTAGGGGGTGTCCCTCCGCGCCCCTCCAGCTTCTGGGGGCTCCGGGCGTCCCCTGGCCTGTGGCCGCATCACTCCAGCCTCTGCCGCTGTCTTCCACGGTCGTCGTCCCGCCGCCGCCGCCCCTCTTGTCATTGGCTTTAGGGCCCACCTGGATAATCTCACCCGAGATCCTGAAGGTCATCACACTTGCCAGGACCCTTTTTCCGCCTAAGGTCGCAGTCACAGGCGGCGGCGCTTTGGCTCTGGGCAGGTTCAGCCCAGCCCAGCCTCGGTCTCCCCAGCCTTTCCCGGGAAGGTGCAGCGCGTATTCCCCGCCACCTCCTGCACGTTGCCCGTAAGGACGAGGACTTCCATGTTCTGGGTCTCAGGGCAGTCATTTCCTTGTTTTAGGAGAGGATGGGAATAAAGAGACAGGAAAGAGGAAAGGGGTCCCGGGGGAGCAGGGAGAACGAGGGATAGACAAGAAAGGACGTGGCTGCACCCCCAGAACTAGCTGCAAGAGTCCCGTCCACCAGCTAACATGGTGGACACTAGAGGTTTGAACGGCGCCCCCCACAATGTATGTCCACATCCCAGCCTCCAGGACCTGTGACTGTGACTTTGTTTGGGGGGGGGGGGTGGGGAAAGTCTTGCAAATGTAATTAAGTTAAGGACCTCCGGATTCTCATCCTGGATTTAGCACCCACCCTAACTCCAAAGACAAGTGTCCTTATAAGAAAATGGCAGAGGGAGACTTGAGACCCAGGGCCGAAGGCCACATGAAGGTGGAGGCAGAGATTGGAGGGGGCTGCCACAGGCCAAGTGATGCCTGGAGCCTCCAGAAGCCGGAAGAGGCCAGGAAGGCTTTTCCTTTGATTCTCTGGAGGGAACACAACTCCGTGGTTTCAGACTCCTGGTGCCCGGAACTGTGAAAGCACACTTTCCTGTTGTTTTAAGTCCCCAGGTTTCGGGTAATTTGTTACAGCAGCTGAGGGAAACCTTGCTGCCCCCCTGCCTGAACTGCCCTGGCTCCTTCTCTGACTGGCCACGTCTGCTCCATCCTTTAAGACTAAGTTCTGGTGCCACCGCCTCTAGGAAGCCCTCTGCTGGTCTACTCCTTTCCCTCCATGGGCTAAGTTTGTCGTTCCCTCCCCTGTTTCCCAGTGTCCTCGGTATGGGGAAGGATGAGAGGTTGCAGGAAAGCTGGGGGTCAGGAAATTGGACCCGACTGAATATAAAATGCATCAAGTCATCCTACAGAAATGTTTCATGAGATTTTGTAAGATTGTTGATGCAAAGAGAGCTGGAGCTGGTTAGCCTTTTCCATGGAAAATACTTAATTCACACCCCCATCGGGTTATTTCCCTTTTTGTTTAATGAGCATAATGATGCCCCACAAAATTTGGCATGCAGCCATGTAAGATTTAAAGCCAAGCCAGCGCCATTTCTGTATGAGCTCAAATCACAGACTCTGACAATGGGGCTGCCCCAGCTTGGGCAGATATGGCCAGGCCTCACCCAGCCTCGGACAGGCTGGAACTCCCAAGGCAGGGGGCGTCCTCGGCCCCCGGCTGCGGCGGACACCCCCAGACAGTCCTCAGATGAAAGGAGACCTGAGCCGTCGCCCCCAGGCTGCCACCCTTGTCCTGTAAGCTTGGAAATGAGAGTTTCACCAAGGCAGGCCTTTCAGAGAGCAGGAGTCAAAGCCCCTGAGGGGAGATGCGATGCAGGGGAGGGGTGCGGGCGAGGTGGCAGGGCTAAGGTGCCTGGGTCTAATGCTGAAGGCAGTGAGGAGCCATTGGGGTTCCGAGCAGGGCAGTGACCTCACCAACTGGGTGTGTATCAGAAAGATTATAGGACACATGTTCTAGAAGCCATGAAAAGTAGATAAATCTGACTATGTAAAAAACACAAAGTCAAAAGACAACCTACAAGGTGGGAAGAAATAGTTGTAACTCATATCACAGAGAAAATGTTGAGTTCCTTAATTTATAAAGAGCCCCTACAAATCCCTAAGACCAAGCCCTGCACAGAAATTGAGCAAAGGAGTTGAAAGAATAGTTCACAGAAAAATAGATAGGAATGGCTTTTAAAATATTTTCTAAAAGGTGCTCGGTCTCACTATTATTAAAGGAAATGCAAGTGCAAGTTCAATGAGATGCAATTTTTTCACCCACGAAACTACAAAGATCAAAAAGTTTGATAGCGCTGTGTGGGGGAGGGGTGGTGATAATTTCAGCCATCGTGGAGAGCAGCTTATTAATATTGATCCAGAGTTAATATGCACACCCTCTTGACTCAGCAACTCACTTCTAGGAATTTATCCTCCGGCTACAAGCATGCACTTGGACTTTCATTTGTAAGAACAAAAGATTGAAATATCCAAGAGTCCACAGACAGCTAACTAGCTGCTCTGGCACTAACAAGCCGGGGAGCCTTAGGCAAGTTTCTTAATTTCTCTGAGCCTCTGTTTTCTCATTGTTAAAATGGAAATAATAATACAATACATCTCATAGGGTTGCCTTTAGATGAAATGAATTAACATCTGAAAATCTCTTAGAGGCCATTTGAGATTATTTTATGAATCCCGAAAACAGAAAGATTATGTTTGTAAACTAATCTAATCTATTCCTCTGGGTGTGAAACCCTTTGATTGCATTAAATTCAGTTGAGGGGCCTTTGATTAGATTACCTGTTAAGATTTCTGTAGGGCTTTTTATTGGACTAAGTCAATGAAGTGTGACTTAGGTAGAGTCCTGGTTCCCTTGGCTGGGTCTGATATAAATGGACACTCAGACAGACAGAGGAGAAAAGGGAGCTGGCATATTTTTGATTCTGCAATGTGTGAGAGAGGATCATTTCAGCACGAAGCCCCAAGAGGCTGGGCCCACAGAGCAGCTCAGGAGGAGACCAGCCCTGCCATAGGCCTGATCGGTCCCAGCTGAGACTGATACAGGAGGTCCGGAAAGAGACCAGCCCTGTGCCTGATTGCAGCTGAAATCGGGAAGAGAGGAGCAGCTGAGCCTGAGAGAGAAAGCCCGGAAGGGAAAGCAGAGACCAGGCAGAGATCACCCGCCATCTTGCTTCAACACGTGGCAGCTGACTTCAGTGAGAAATCACCTCTTATGGTACCGTGAGTTGGACTTTTCAAAAAGGGGGTAAAGCTTTTACCCCAAATAAATTCCCTTTATAAAAGCCAACACATTTCTAGTCCCTTACATTGGCAACCCTTTGACAAACTAAAACACTGGCATATAGAATGCCGCTAAATTGGTGTTCACTAATTATATATAAATAAATCTTTAGAAGAGTTGTAGTATGCCTGTCCAGGAGAATACCATATAGAACTTTAAAAGGATGCAGCGGATCCACTTGCACTGATATGGAAAGATCTCTAAGATATATTAAGAGAAAAAGCAAGGGGTGGGGCAGCAGATGGACGGCACTACAGTTTTTCAGGGAAAGACAAATGCAGTGATTCTGTGTGATGTGGACAGAGCATCTGTGGAGATAACGGGCAACCATGGTTGTCTCTGATGGGGGCTCCAGGGAGCTGGAGGATGGGGGCAGGAGGTGCCTAACTCGTCACACACTCCCCTGGACTTTTTGGATTTTGAATCAGGTACATAAATTAACAATGGGAGGAGAGGATGTGCTCAGAGGGATGAGACAGGGCTGGTTAGGTCCACAGTCATGGATCTGGACAGGGGAGTGGGGAGAGAAAAGCAGGAATGTGGAGATAAAGCCAAGGGGCACTGCGACGATGGACTCCCGGCAGAGGTTGAGGGAAGAGGGATGGCTCTGAGGTTTCTGGCCTGGATGAGCCAGTGGTCAGGTGATGGAACCATCTGCTGAGATGGAAAGCCACACTGGAAGGCCAGGAAGAGGTGGGATGAGGGTGGCAGTGGGGCAAGGAGAAGGGATTCGCTTTGGAAAATGCCTTTTCATTCACTCTTTGCTCCTGTCTGGTCTGTCAGATTTGTTTTCCTCTCTATCCCATGAACCTAAACCACTGTGTTGTTCCAGAAAAGGGAATTTAGGTCAGACAGAACCGAGCTTGTATCTCAGCATCACAACTTCCTGGCTGTGTGAGCTTGGACAAGTCCCTCACCCTCTCTGAACTTCATTATTAAATGCATTCATAGAGAGCAAGTGGACCTGCAGTAGGTGATCAGCAATGGTGTTGACTTCAGTAATAGTTGTCGCCATCAATATACATACAAGTTCCTTTGATCCTCTTTACGAATTTCATATGGATATGGAAGCAGGCCTAATTTTAAACCTCCTGTTGTTACGGTAAAAACAAAAGTTGGCATTTGCTTCTGTAAAAGGAATCCTTTGGATTGCAATAAATTCAGGGGTTTGTTTAAAATTGGCAGGTCCTGGGAGTTTGTGTCGGCTCCCAACTTACCCGGGCAGGAAGTAGTGGTGAAGCAGAAGCCAAGACGCTGGGCAGGCACCAGTCCTTGGATGGAAATTGCTGGGAGCTGACCCGCCAGTCAGCGAGAATAACAACGGCCACTGCCGCCGCTTCCTGAGGGCCACCTCCACTCACGCCCTGAGTGGACAGTGCTGGAGAACTTGACCCGTACATTGCTTTCACTTCTTACTGCAAACAATAGGTTTATCATTCCCGGTTCATAGGCTGGAACGTCGAGGCTCAGAGACGTTAAATGTCATGCCTGAAGCCACACAGCTCTACGAAAGGGCTGAGCCAGGACTTGAACTCAATTCTTCTGGAGTCTGACTCTTGAGCCCTGCTTTATGCTTTCTCCCCTTCAGCAAGGGCTTCCAGAGCAACCTCTGGGAGGTAGGGGGCCTCCTTTCAGAGGTGGGGCCAAGTTCCCAAACCCCATTTCAATATCATGGGCAGTGGAGAGGGGCAGGAAAGAGTCTGGGGACAGTTCCTCCTGGCTCCAGCTCTCCCTCACACATTGGACCCAATTACTTATTTGCCTGAAATTAAGGGGGCTCTGATAAGCTACGCAAACCTCCTGTATCCTTTTTCCTTCCAAGGAATAATTAATGCCAATTTTTCCCAATGTTTGCTCCATCCCTCCAGTCCCTTTCCAGGGAAGCAAGAGAAGGAATTCCATAGCTAATGAGTTTAGGAGCCTCAGCATGCTATATTTCTTCTTCAGGAAATGCAAGATAAACATATATCAAGGGCTCTGAGAAGGACAGCAGGAAAACAAAATGAAGCAAAAGAGATTAACCACGTTTAAGGTGTCACCCCCATCTTCTTCCACTGAGAACTCCCAACCCTGACTCCAACGGGACTCCTCAGGGAGCCACATGCTCAGGCAGTTGCTCCCGCCTCCGCTTTCTGAGGCCCAGAGGAAGTGACCACGCGTGTGGCGCTTTCCACCGTGGCTGGCAGGACGCGCGCGAGCCGGCCCGGGCCAGCCGTCGAAGCAGCTAAGGGGTGGCCATTTCTAATCTGTGGGTATCGTCTGATCTGACAGTCAGTGGCTCGAACGGGCAGGAGACCCGGGTAGAAAGGAAGGTCGAGGCCCTCCCTCATGAAACTTGGTTGATTCCTGTGACTTGGCCGAGGGCCCTGGCTGGAAACCACTCCAGGCCGTGAGTGAGCGTCATCTGCGCCCTCCCTGAGGGCAGGTCCCCTCTGACCCTCCTGAGCCTGATCAGAGCGTCCCCGGGACCAAGACAGGGTGCTATCTGCTTGTGGACCCCCTCGGCAGGGTGTTATCAGCTTGTGGACCCCCTCGGCAGAGTGCTATCAGCTTGTGGACCCCCTCGGCAGGGTGCTATCAGCTTGTGGACCCCTCGGCAGGGTGCT